>JBBPLG010000350.1:0-25386 GCA_038089695.1 Xanthoconium separans | reverse complement strand
ACAGGTTAGTTACGAGAACAAAATGTATACTAGTACGAAAGAAGAGGAGCGAAGTAAAGAAGAGTTTATACTTGAAGGTAAACTCCAAGCGGGGTAGTGAAAGTCCGAAGTGACTGAGACGGGGTTTGGTGCGGGGCAACGGAGTTTGAGGCTTCGGGGTTCAGGGTTGGACTTAGAGGTTTTCTGGGATATGACATGTGGTCAGAAAATCAGACGTCACCACCGGGTCATATGCAGCCACGTACCCTGAAAAAGGCGATCCACTTCGATCGTTACCAATGCTGGAGGTGTCCAAGGATGCAGCGGGCAAGAAATGATTACATGCTGCAGGGGGACAACATCATCAGCGCGCTCTCGCGCAATGGGCTGAGCTCACCAGGAAACAACTCAATGGACTGAGCGAGCAGCACGAGCAACTAGAGAAGAAGGATAGCGATGATGTCAATAAGGCAGAAATTGACGAGGAGAATCAAAAACGCAAACCGATGTGAGACCAACTGCGTAGCTATCTCGCACTAGGGGGACAGTGGCTCGTTGTACTGTACGATTCTGGTGAGTACTCGAGACTCTGATTCTGGATGTTCTATTGCACATTTCGAAGCCCTGTGAAAATGCGCAGTGGCTAGCACGAATACAAACTGATTCTCACCGGGTCCATTATTTCTCGTAGATGCCATCAACACTGTGCATGGACTATACCTCTCAGAAAATCAAAGCAAGCATGTATACCGCGAAACGCCTGAAGAAGGATTTTTACACATGTTTTGTACCATGAAAGCAAAGGGTCAAACCTACCATGACATTGAACAAAAGGAAAGCATATCTGGAAATCCACGCAAATGGGCTAATCTTTTGTCTCAAGAGTACGTTTGGGAGTTTGTTGAATGCATCGAACCGATGGGGATGCACATGTCCGATGGGAGGACGACAATGAAACTTGGTTGTTTATCGAAAGCGCTGCTCAGTCCATCCGGTGGTGTGAGTTCTACGTCGAATCTGGGATGCTAACAACACTCACCCTCAACACCCGACAGATTATCTCATACATGGTGATGCAGATGGAGCACATGACATGCATGTGCTTCAACAATCTGGACATCGACCAGGAAGAGCTGGATAGGACTTTGGCCACACAATACGGGAACAGCAAGCCTGCCACGAAAGCGGCATCTCAGAAATCGGTGGATATCCATTACAAAATGGGTGCGACCGCATCGACAATGGGCAGTGCGACCATGGCTGTGTATGCCATCAGGCAGTGCATGGACACTGCATTCATAGAACACCTCGGAGGCACATCAGACGCAAGTGGTGTGTTTGCAAACCATTCGTCTCACCGTTGGAAACAAGGCATGTTAGCCTACATTGACCAATTGATCACCGATCTACCTGAAATCATAGCGATGATCCTTGGTGATGGGAATGAAGACAATGACGAGAAACTCACCAAGTCACTTGACTCCTGCGTTGCGAAGATGAAGGTCCTACGTTGGCTATATGGCACCCAGGCAGCGCAACAGAAAATGCAACTCTTACCCTTCATGACACGCAGCGTGTACGACCACATGCTGAAACAACTTGAGGTGATACTGAATGCCATTGTAGAGGTACACATGTGTGTTGCTGGTCACTCCTTCGTTCCTTTGTTCCATCGTCACGGGTGTCGTTTTTGTATCAAATGCCTGTGTTACGGTTATTGCACATTTCTAGAGCTCAATTAAATGTGCAGAAGCCATGGTTGGGCGGGGGACGACGATACCTGATCACATGGTCCACGCTGCTCGTGAAACATTGAAATGAGGTGTGGTGGGGATGTGTTGTACGACACTGCACATTTTCTACGGGTACAGGAATGTGTGTTATCGTTGTCTTGTCCCACACACGCACACGCACAGTGTGGATGGATGGATGGCTACGATACACACCATTTTGATTGTTCACGCATTTCTGATGGTTCAAATATTGCACGATTGACGTGATCCATCTTTGTACAATGATTTGCGTACTTACATTTTGACATCCCAGTTCTCCCGCTGGTGGGAATCCATGATCGACATGGTCTCCGTGATTGGAAAGTATTGGTCCCCTGGATCTGCCACCACAGCGATGGTGTGTAGTATTTTGGGCCACCGTGACATCAAAGAGAAACACCGACGTACTGTGGTCCGTTTGGTAAGTAGCACGCGTGGTTGCCACAAAATGTGCTAACGTACGTGGGGTGGGGGCGTCATTCGTTCTTTCACAGATCGTATTCATGATATGGAACGACTACAGATCGTTTGTCAACCTGGAATTGCAATTGCGTGAGGCTGCAGTTCCAGCATGGTTGACCATGCAGAAGGCACTACTGTCAGTGTTCGGAGTCACCACTGCTGGAATGAATATGAAGGAATTGGATCACGCACTTGCCACCATCAAACAGTCGTCCAAGGGAGGAGGGAAAGGGTCCGGTCATGGAAAGCGATCCAAAGGTGTGGTTGCGAAAGGCAAAGGGCAAAGACTCAAGTCAACAGCGAAGGGTAAAGAGAAAGCGGGAGGGAAGAAGGTGAGGGTGTCCTGCTATCGTGACGACACCACAGAAGAAGATGATGACGATGACGACGAGACCGAAGACGATGACGATGACGATGGGAGCTGGTCCGATTCTGATGGAGAGAGTGGTGATGACTCCGAGATCGAGGATAGACACGAATGGGCACGCCTTCAACGCGAGAAGGAGAAGAGCAAGATGATCGCTCTGGTCTCCAAACATACCAAATGGTCTGAGACCTACACGTTGATCGCAGGAAGCAAGGACGATGGTTGTCAGAAGAAAGTGGCCCAGCTGGATTTCAATCGCTCACCTCTGAACTTCTTCATGCCCTGGAAGAAGGTTTCTCGCCTTGGGAAGACAGTTTCATTTGCTGGAAAGCAAGGCCTCGGTCTTGTCGAGGGGACGAGCTGGGAATGGAAAGCAGTACCGACAGCCACGTTCATGCGAGTGATGCGTATGTTTGCAGTGGCTGCACTCGCCAAGGCGAGCACCATCATATCTTACCGACACGAGCTAATCCTCTGCCATCCATTCGGAGGCGTGATGACCTTGCATGTTCATGCACAGGACATTGTCATGCCATATCTCGTGCCAAAGGATCCTGGTGAAATGAGTGAGATGTGGCAAACGACCTTGGAGCACATACTCGGGACGTCTTCTCAAGGAGCAGTGCTTCCACCAGAGAACGTGGTTTTGACCGAAGGCGGCCTGCCCCCCAAAGGTATGATCACCTGGCCAGATGGCATATATGCCGTGCTTGCCCCCAGTGAGCAGCTAGCTGCCCACGTTAGCAAACAGGAGCTGTTGGCGTTGAAATGGGAGACACTCCTTTCAGAGCAGCAGCAGGACATACAGAGGGTGGTCAACGTCGTTCAAAGTCTTTGGGTGGCTTGGCGTGATCCGACCAGCCGTGCACAAGCAACGGACAATCCTCGGCTCGACGAGGGCATAGCAGACGCATTGCTCAATCTCGTGGAGGTGAGTTGTGCACGTCACCCGACTCGCAAACATCCACCTGATTGAACGTTTGCATCTATCTGTGAACGAAAGCTCAGAAATTAAATTTGAACACATACATCCAAAGGACAAAAGGGACACACACCGTCAATGTCGATCCTGAAGATGCGATGGTCACCACTCAGCGCCTGCATATCAAGTTCAGATCTGACACTACGTTCAGCCATGACGTTGGCACGAAGTTTTCTATGGGTGTCTTGCCATCCTTGGGACTTGCAGATGCTATCATGAGCCATGGAGCTTCAGTTTCACATCTCCAACAGTTGGCAACGATGTATGCGGAATGGCTTGAAGCTTGCAAACAGAAAGGCATGGCAGAGGCAGCGAACCAATTTCGATTTGCAAAGATCGAGCATGTCGAGAAGGACGTCACTGAATCGTTGCTGGGAGAGGTGGAACATGAGGCAGCCCGTTCACTTGTGAGCGAGAGTGATGTCAAAGCACAGGACAACACAGTCCTGAATGCTCACGACAAAGTATCAGCTGGATTGCCAACAGGCGAAAGGCAGGATGGTGCAGGTGTTAAGTGGGATGATGGCGATAATGCAGACCCGAAGGCATGTGGATTACTAAGTTACAACGTTCTCACTCTGACGCTCACCATTGTACGTCAGCGGATCATTGTCGATCTAACCGTCCAGGAGACCACCAAAGCTAGGTCTGTCATTGAAAAGACTCCTCCTCCCAACCAGTTGGAACTACAACGAACTGATGGTGAGTTGTCCGTCTTACCGCTTTCTCCTGTTCACTACGCCCGCTACTGCACATTCTGCCATGCGATCCAAATGTGCGATTGGCATCATCACGTGAACACATTTCTGTCTACCACGCATTCCAGACTATGCTTGGAATGCATGGTTCAGTAACATATGCCCGTCTATACTGACACCCAACCGTTATAGTCATCCTCATTCCTGACACGCCTGAGCACCAACTTCCTGCAAGAAAGGTGCTCCCCGACCTCACAGAAGTAGACAAAGATGTCAACCTGTCCAACGACTACTTCAGGGACATCACGGAGATGATCAGGAATTATACAACATTACAGGATGGGTTTGATTCCCATCACGACTCGGAAGCTCAATCACTAACTCACTTTGTAAGATTACCTCCTTGTCAGGGGATGGACGTGGTATCAAAGAAGTGTGAGCGTGCAGCAACGACATCGTCGGCCGGTTCCAGGGATGATCACACATCGGACGTTCCTGTCGAATCATGTCACCAAGCCAGGCTGACCAGTAGGTTTTATTATGATAATCGCTTTTGATGTGTACAATTAATATGGATATCCAGAACCCACTCTAAAATGTCACAGAGCGACCGAGGGCGTCGCTATCACCTCAGGTTCCACTGTGTCTGAGCATATGCATGTGGACTCGTCTTCTAAGCATGCCGCTCTGGACGAAACCATGTATCAAGCATAGATCAATACCATCCTCCTCTTTTGCCCAACGCTATCTCAATGTTGAATGACTTCATGTACGATTACCGTCGTTGTTCGCCCCGTGACTCATACGTGTCATCTCTGTGTACTGTATGTAATTTTGGAATTCAATGACAATGTACTTGGTTACTACCTGAAGTCAACGACCTACATAGAATGTGCATAAAACTGACAGGGGTGCACAAAGTGCATCCCACAACCACACAATTGACATCGCGTGGACCCAGGCCACCCAATGGCAACCAGGATGTCACGTAGACACCCAGACGCAGCGGCCGAGATGACGAATCTTACCATCCTGTCCAAAGCCACCAAAAATGTGACCGTTGATGACGAGTGTCACTCGGACAAGCCCACAGAGTCGCTTGACCAGCATGAGGGTAAAAGGACAATGAGGCGAGGGGATCGAGAGTGTCATGTAGTCGAACGGAAGTTCCCATGATGGGAGGGTCGGCAGATAGCAAGGATGTTGAGGACGTGCCAACAAAAAAAAGGAACTGCCAAACACGTCAGATCATCAGTACAAGAGGTCAGAGGGAAGGGTTGAAGGGTTGAAGGAGGACTCACCCAATGAAGCTCCCATCAAGGCAAACAGTCGGCACTTACCAGGTTTATCCAAGGGCAAGCGACAAGGACCCTAGAAACAGGCCCACAACCTTGTGGGACACATCAAAATTGGCACATGAAAGCTAGGTGCAGGGTGAGGAGAGGGCACCTGAACGATAACCACATGACCCAGATGAGTCCCATGGCAAAACGGCCCTACCATGCAACTTCCATGGGTCCAGAGGACATGCTACGGGTGTGAGAGATGAGTGTATCGTCAGGAGGGGACGCACTACCTCAATATTTGCCACCAGGAGCCCCACGGAGCATGCAGGTGATGAGTAGAACCGTAGAGGGGCATCGTCAACGGTGCTGAACATGACAGGTGATGCCCAAGCGAGCCTTTCTCCATGTTCCTCGGTTTCCTTGTACAGGGATAGGAGGGAAGCATGGAATACGTCGTGGATTTTCCATGTTGGAGGAAGTTTGAGACGATAGGCAATTGGGGAAAGTACTTGGGTGATCTTGAAGGGTCCTTCCCTTTGAGGGGCAAGTTTTCGGGTGGGGTATCTTAGTTTAAGGTTTCGGGAGTCTAGCCATACTTTCTGTCCGGTTTTCCAAGGAACGAATCTGGACATGATTTGTTCAGCCATGTATTGCCTAGCTTTGTCGTGCACAGCAATGGCTTCTTCTCGGGCTTTTTCAAGAGGGTTCATTCGTTGTTCTAAAGCAGGTAAAAAGGTCTTTCCTAGGGGAGGATAAGAGCAGGGTTTGTATCCCATCATCAGAAAGAACAGAGTTTGTTTGGTGATGGAGTGGCGTGCAGAATTGTGATGAAATTCGGCCGAAGTAAGGAGATTTGTCCATTTTTGTGGAACTCCATTGCAAAAGATCCGTAGATATGTTTCCAGTTCTTGGTTTACTCGTTCCGTTTCCCCATCAGTTTGAGGATGATACGCAGTGGAAAGGGCTATGTCATATTGGAGAAGTCTGGTGAGTTCAATAGCAAAGGCAGAGGCGAATTGAGGACCTCGATCCGAGATCACTTTGTTGTGTAAACCAAAGTGTCTGAAGACAGAAGAGAAAAAGATTTTGGCCACCCCTGCGGCATCAATGCTTTTGGAGCAAGGTTCGAAAATCACCCCCTTACTAAGTCCATGGTCTACCACGACCATGACAGAATCGAAGCCGTTGCTGGTCAGTAGTCCGGTGATGAGATCAACAGATACTTGTTGGAACGGTCGGGTGGCGGTGGAGGCAATAGGAGAAAGAGTGGGGACAGTAGGGTGGGTTTGAACCTTGTTTGCCTGGCAGGTGGCGCAGCCAGAGATATATTTGCGGATGAACGTTGTCATTCCGGGCCACCAATAGTCCTTTTCAAGGGAGGCAATGGTGCGGAAATAACCATTGTGTCCGCTGAGTGGGAAGGAATGGCATTCTTTCACTAGCTGACGGCAAAGGAGGATGTCTGGTACGTATGCGCGTCCCTTGTAGTAAAGAACACCGTCGGTATAAGCCCAATCCATGGGGTTATTGAACCGTGTAGGCAGGACCTTATCGTGGTCCGTGCTGAGAAGTTTTAACCGTTCAAGGACTAGGGGATCCGATGGGGTGGATGCAAGGAGCTTTGACTGTAACTCGGCATTGATAGTCCGGATAAAGAGTTGTTCCAGGAGAAGCACTTTTTCCATGTTGTCCGACTCTGTAACGACTCCTTCTGGTCGGGACAACGCATCGGCTGGGCCCATTTGGGATCCTGGGCAGTGTTGGAAGGCCAGGTTGTATTCCTGAAGGAAAAGTTGCCATCTGGCGTGGCGACGCAACAGATTCTATGGTTGTCGAAAGTAGGTAAGGTTTTTGTGGTCTGTTAGAACGGTAACCACGTGTTCGGTGCCTGTGAGATAATGTCTCCATTCCTCCAAGGCATGGATAACAGCGAGAAGTTCTCTATTGTAGATATCGTAATTTCTTTCCGCTTCAGAGAGGGTTTTGGATAAATAGGAGCATGGGTGGAGGTCTCCATTGTCATCTTTTTGCATTAAGACAGCTCCAGTAGCGACAAGGGAAGCATCGGTCATGAGGGTAAAGGGTTTGGTTGTGTCTGGCATAGTGAGGACAGGGCGACGTAAAAAGGTGTCCCATAGTTGTTCAAAGGCTTTCTGATGGATAGTTGTCCATTCCCACTTTGTGGTCTTCTGGGTGAGATCATTGAGTGGTCGGGCAATATCGGAAAATCCAGGAATAAACTTCTGATAGAAGTTACAGAACCCGAGAAAGGATCGGACTGCCGTTATGGACTGAGGGGGTTTCCAGTCCTGGATGGCGTCCACCTTGGTTTTGTCCATTTGGACTTTTCCATTTCCTACCACCATGCCGAGGTATTCAACTTCTTTTGCAGTGAAAGTGCATTTCTCTAATTTGAGGAAGAGCCTTTGTTCTTCCATTCGAGCCAATACTCTCCTTGTCCGTTCTTCATGTAGCTTTGGATCGTTCTTAGAGTAAATAAGGAGGTCGTCCATATAGATGACTAACCATCCTTCGGCGATCATATCGGTGAAGGTATCATTCATGTAGGCCTGGAACATGGCTGGAGAATTGCACATCCCAAAGAACATCACCGTTGGTTGGTAGAGCCCATAAGGAGTCATGAAAGCGGCCTTCCATTTATCCGCAGGATTGATTCGAATGTTGTTATACCCCCACTGTACGTCCATCTTGGTGAACAGCTCCAATTCGTTTAGTTTATCGATAAGATCGCCTATGAGGGGTAGAGGGTAGGTGTTCTTCACTGTCTGGGAGTTAAGGTATTGATAATCCTGGCAAGGACAAAGTTTTCCATCCTTCTTTTGGACAAAGAAGAATGGCGACGCCTGTGGAGATTTGGATGGCTCTATCTTTCCCGAGGCGAGATGTTCTTCAATAAACTTTTTACAGGCCTCCTGTTCCACCGGATTTAATTGATAAGCTTTTCCTCGTTTGGGTACAAAGTCTTTAGTGAGCTTGATTTTGTGGTCGAAAGCTCTTTTGGGAGGTAATTTGTTGGAAGGTTCCTTGAAGACTTTTTATACCTTTCATATTCTTTAGGAAGCTTGGTTTTCTTTGTACCGGCTTTCTGAGCAAGCTGGGTTGAAAGAGTAGTTCGACGTATCCACTCCTTCTTTGGGAGGTATTCTCCCAATCCTTTTCTTTTGTAGATGCGATGTTTGATGCAATCGTCCATATCTAGTCCCATGGCTCTTGGAAGGTATCATTGATGTATAGGTTGTCGTCGAGAGGGAAGACGGGAGTCGCCGCTTATTTCCACGGTTCCCGAGGACCAGTCAATGAGGGGGTTGACCTCTGTGAGCCAGGTCATTCCTAGAATCATGTTTTGTTTTCCGCATCGAATGATGAAGAAGTCTTGATTCCGGGGAATTCCTTAGATGTAAATGGTGACTTGGGTGCGGTAGCAGATGGTCCCGGACCTGTTAATAGTTCCGTCCACATTATATGCCTCCCAAGGTTCAGCAAGTCGGAAGAAAGGGAATCGGTTTCTTCGTGCATATGCTTCATCCATGAAACAGGATGTTGCTCCGCAGTTGATCAAGGCAGTGGTTTGTCCAATGTGAACTCCCCCCATTGCTGATACTTGTAGAGGTATTAAAATTGACTTTTCCTCTACAGTAGTTACAATGGGGTTCATTCTAGGCGTTTGAGTAGTCAGTCCTTGGTGCCTGTCTAAAAATCCTTGAGTCGCTGCTTTACCCTTTCTTCCGAGAGCTTTGCGCTCTTTTTGGGCGTAGTCCAGGTTTGATTGATTCCTTCCATGGGAGTGTCCTTAGTTTGATAGGTTGGTGGGTCTTCTAGGTATATCTCTCAAAGGGATTCAGCCATTTCCTTTACTCCATGTCCTTTTGCAACCAGTTGTTCTATCATCCTGATCGCCTCATTTTTTTCCTCTTTCTCCGCGGGTTTGTCCTCGACAACCCGATTTTGTATGGGTGGACATGGCAGAGGTTTTTCTGAGCGAGGTCCAGATCTCCAGTTTCCGGATCCTTTGCGGTTGTCTTTGTGGTTCCTAGTAGAACATTCGGGTTTCTTGCATATAAAGCATTTGCCTTCTCTCATGAGTTTGGCCCTTTCTACTGGGGACAGTCGGATGTAGTCAACATCCATAGCATTGGGGTCACAAGTATTGGTGGAGGTAGTTCCATATCCTCCAAATCCGGGTCTCCTTCCTCGGATATCCCTGATGCGCTCAGTTTGGCGGGCAAATTTCCCAGCCACTTTGATCCATTCATCTACAGTGAGAGGTTCTTCATTTGAGCCTAGTACTTTTTGCATAAGATCATCGTGTACTCCTCGACTGAAGGTTTCGCAAAGAGCGGATTGATCGATGATCCCAGACTAAGCTGCCAGGAGTTTGAACTCAGAAGCGAATTTGTTATATGCTTCCTCAGTGTTAGGTCCTTGGCGGATGGCATAGAGTTTCCTCCTAGCTGAAGATGCCTCATCATGGATGGACATCATGCTCCTGAAATTGGCTTTGAACTTTTCCCAGGTTTGGTCTGTTTCTGGGATTAGTTTCTTAGCCATACACTCGTAGTATCCCTTGGAGAATGTTCTTCCTTTGCCCTTACTCATCCTGTTCAGGGCAGTGACGATTTTGGCTTCATCATTGTACTTTGGATTGATGGTGAAGTACGCATCCATGGCATGAAGCCACCAATTGGCATCTATGCCGTTTCCAGAGAATTCATCAGGTAATCCGGCTTTCAATTCTGGCATCTCGTCTTCAGAGTCTGATTCTGGGTCGGGAGGAAGAGGGATTCGTTTGGGTCATACCAGGGAAGCTGGTGCGTCCCAATCAATGGGGGCGAATCTGTCTTCTTCTTCCTCAACAGCAGGTTCTGGGATATGTACCGGTGTTGGTTCTGGTCTACGAGATGGGCCTGGGGTACGGGGAGTAAAAGATGGGATGGGGTGAGGTGGAAAGGCGTAGGGTAATCTTCCTTCTGTGATATTTCACTCTTTAACTCTCTCCTGGGCTCGTTTATAGGTTCCTTTTTTGTCAAGGGAACTAAGTTTTCTTGGGAGGGGAAGATAATCTGGGTGATCGGCTAATAATCTCCAAAGTTCAGGTAATCCAGACGAAGGTGGTAAAGGATCAGAAGGATCCACACTGGTAGAGGGTTCTGGTGAAGATGAGGGAGCACAAAACCACAATATGATGGGCAGGGCCTTCTGTTGAGGAACAGGGCCTGATCAGAAATCTAGTTCTTTTGTTACACTTACCATGACAACTGGAGTAAACACAGTTGTAGAGAGCGGAACAAGAGCTAAGCAATGTTCTGTTTGATAGTTGATGACTTAAGCAAAGCGAAGTCGTTGATGTTGTACTCAACCCTAAGTGAAGGGTCCTCTTGTGATGACGCAAAGTCCTAGTTCTTCATACTGGGAAGGAAGAAAGACATGGGCGAGAAGAAGGGGACTTTGAACAAGTGGAACTCCAGTAAACGTGGTATGAATTGCATAGAACTAGATTGGGTTTTACAAGTACAAGACTCAAGTATTTATATGATGCAAGACTTTAGCACAGACCATCGGGTCCCATAGGAAAGGTAAGTGTTCCACTAATTGGAACAAAACAGAAGAGAAGGAATCAGAAGAAAAGTGGAGTCCTGCTGTCCGGAAGAGCGGAATGTCAGCGAGCGGGAAGAAACAGGTGTCATACTTGGGAAGAGTCGCCAAGTGACAGTACAGCATTGTAAGGGATAATTCAGAAGACATCAGATAAAGGCAGTCCCTATCATGAGGAGTGAAAGAGTTCGAAAAAACAAGAGGAAAATAAATGCGCCAATCATAAAACTGTAACAGTCTGTTCTTGATCTTCATTGTCCAATAGAGAATGTATCGGGAGTGGAGAGTGTTGATCCACCTCAGGTTCAAAGTCACTATATTGAGAGTGATTGGAGCTACTGTCTCTGTCACTTTCACTCTGAGTGGCTTGATACCACCCAGAGCAACGTTGCACCAGTTCCTCAAATGACCTGGTCAATGGTGGGTGCAAAGGAGGAGTGGATTGTACAAGGTCAACAGGATTGTTGACATGAGAAGATGGTGAGAGATTTATGTCATGAAAGTCCTCTGTAATGTCATCACAGGAGGTGTCCAGAGTATCATTGATCACAGAGGTCTCTCTGATCCGTGGGGTGAGATTGGACAGAGATGAATGATTTTCATAGAGTTTATCCATTAAGCCATGTAGTGATGCTCTCTTAGATGACTCTGTAGTAACGGGAGATGACAGAGGGGAAGAGAGGGGGACCTTGCACATTGTTTTCACCAGATCTTGAAAGGGGTTTGTTGGTGAAGGCAATGACACAGGAGAAGCAGACAGATCAGCTCGACAGAGATTACTGATTACATGCTGGAATATGGATGCTGCCTCAGATGATTCCTGGGTAAGGGGAGATGATGGAGGAGAGGGGGGAGGGACTTTGCACATGGTATTCACCAAATCCTGAAAGGGGTTTGTTGGTGATGGCAATGACATGGGAGAAGAAGGTGGATTAGCTTGACAGATATTGTTGATCATATCCTGGAATGCACAGGAATACACAGGTCCTTTCCCCTCCTCACTCTTGTCATAGATAGAAGAAGTATGGTGTAAAGGATGCATGCTGGACACATAGGAGGATAGTTTTGAATGGAGGGCACCAACCGAACCCAGAAGGCATATATACCATACTGATCTTGACTAGATTACAAGTCCCTGTCAGGTTCGACCACGGAGCATAGACAAGCAGGTTACCTAATTATATAAACACACCTAACCGGCTTTTAGGCAAACATGTCACCCAATTAAGTACCTTGTAGCACAGTAAATATGATGGCCATCATTAGTAATCACCTAAAGCAATACCAAAATAGCGGATAAATGTTCCGATTAGTGGATCTGTGACACATCTTATAAGACGCGGGGTGTATGAGTATGTTTCCCATCCAACAATGTGTTACGCTTACCGTGACAACTGGAGTAAACGCAGTTGTGGAGAGCGAGCAAGAAGAAGCAATGTTCTGTTTGATAGTCGTCGACTTAAGCGGAGCGAAGTCGACAATGTCGCACTCAACCCTAGAGAAGGGTCCTCTTGTGACAACGCGAAGTCCGAGTTCTTCACAGGAGAAGGGAAAGGAGTCCGAGCGAGAAGAAGGGGACTTCAAGCGAGGAAGACTCCAGTAAACGCAGTATGAATTGCGTAGAACTAGATTGGGTTTCTACTATACAAGGCTTGAGTATTTATACGATGCTAGATCTAGCACGGACCATCGGGTCCCATAGGGAAGGTAAGTGTTCCACTAGTCGGAACCATACGGAAGGTAAGTGTTCCACTAGTCGGAACCATACGGAAGGTAAGTGTTCCACTAGTCGGAACCATACGGAAGAAAAGGGATCGGAAGGGAAACGGAGTCCCGCTGTCAAGAAGAGCAGAAAGGTAGCGAGCGGGAAGAAACAGAGGTCATACTCGGGAGAGGTCACCGAGTGACAATACAGCATCATCGGGTAAGATCGGAAGACATCAGATGGGGGCTGTCCCATTGTGAGGAGAGAATGAGTCCGAAAGATGACAAAGAAAAGAAATAAACGTAGTGCAATGGAAAACCGTAACACAATGCCTCAGCACATTCCAGTTCCTACCTTGGAAGAATTCAAATCGATGCAAAGCTCTCCAACCTTAACAGGTCAGTGTTTTTGAAATTCTCCTTGGGCTGCTACTCATCATGCTCATGCCTTCTCGTTCTCTCCAGTTTCTAATGAAGTCACTGGTCGCAAGTGTCCCATTTTCATATTATTTATAATAAATGACCTGTCTATCTTTTAAGATATGCACACCTTCCATAAAAATGAAGAGTAAGTCTTTGCAACAGTATGATGTGTAAATCCATCTAATTGTGCTTTTAGTGTTGTTGTAATCTCTGAGATGGATGAAGAATGGCATGCACATTTGCTGGATATTAGAATGGAAACAGGTTCAAAGAGGGTCAGCATCTGTTCTCATAGTCTATCATGTGGACAGCTTGATAGTGTAGCAGGGAGGGGTGGAAAACATCCCTTGGCTGCAGGTGCAATGGTATCACAACAGGACCCATGTCGAAAACCAACAGTAGGTTGATGTCAAATCATCATATGTCTGCTCACATGGTATAAAGGTTTGCACAGTATGTGGGAGAACACGAGCTAATACTGTCACAAGACAAGGATTTTGTGGAAGCAGCCTGCCTTGAATGTGAGTGGAATGACCTTTCTAACTAACAACAGATGATGACCACATCTTAGGTACTGAGAATATCCTAAAGTTCGATGAACGATTCACCCTAGGACAAACCATTGGACCAACGGATATGTACATGCAATGGAAGATGGATATTAAGAAGACCAAGGCAGTGAGGGTTGGATGGTCCACAAAGAAAGTTTTGGTCTATGACATCCTAGTAAGTATTCCACACTTGTTCATACACCACCACTGCTCATTGTTTGTCTTTCAGGGGTCAACCAATGCATGTCAGTTATGCTACAAGTTATATCAACCAGACAAGGACATACAGCGCTACTGCCATACATGTTGCACCTGGTGTCACATCCAATGCTTGGAGCAAAGTCTTCCTTCGCATGGGTCAGACATTCTATTGAAAGTGAAAGAGAAGACCAGCCTTCCAGATGTGAATTTGGATACTGATTTCCAGTCAATATTGCACATGCCCATTCAACAGGGTGGAAATGATGGTATTGTTGGCAATGGAAAGGACATCATGATGGCATGGAAGGTCTTTGAGGCGATGAAGATACTCAGTGTTGACAAGCTCCCAAACTCCTGAAGAGAGACCATTAGTGCAGCCACTTTCAAACAATTGGAGATCAATGGTCAATATGAGTACTATTATTGCACCACATGTACCAAGTGGATGTGACGAATTTCAGTATTGTTGTTGAGCTTATGATATCTGGTTCTAGAAGTCTTGATGCAAACGCCACTATGAGTTCTACATACTGCCTTCCTTGGATGTTGTAGCATTTCTTTGGCTCCCTCTCCAGGATTGAATCATTATTCCCTGTTACTCATCGGGACCATAGCAAGCCTCATGGATAATTCATTGGGAAGATATCTGAATAATGGGTCACCAACACAAGACCATGCAAGCTGAGCAGTTATTATGAATAACCAAATGAACAGCTAGCTATGTTGGTTCTGCAGTTTGGTTCAGCAGTGAGGGCTTTGCTTGGATGTATTAGATCTAGAATTGCCAGAGTTATCCATGTCAGCAAGTCGCTGGTTTAATTTGTCATTGGCATGTTCACTATAAAAAACTATTTATACTTGGACATGCATGGTTTAATTGCTCAAGGCACACATCTGACTACTGGCAAGATCAATCAGATAACTACCATTCCATTGACACTCATGTATTAAATAGGACGTCTAGATCTCAAGATAAACATTGAACATTCAGTTATGCAATCATTTCAGCCAATAGGACAAAACCATCCTGAGTCTCTTTGCTGACATTGATATTCATATCCATTAGTCAACCAAAATAATGTCCCATGATTAAGACATCTTTCGAGTAGGATTTCTTTATGGAAGGATTTGATTACAACTGGCAACACAATAGTGTATATTAGACACTTACATTGTGGACTAAAGCAGTCTTCCATCTGACAAACAAATCAGGTTTAGACTGGCTTAACTCTTGCAAAGACATCAAGCCATCAACCACCTAAATGAGGTCGATTGAACAGAATGAAATATTGTTTAAAAAAGAAGAGTTTCACATACTTCCTTGTGCAATACCAATCCATTCTTGCAACAAAGTGCTGCCATTCCTTTGACACGAGAACAAAGGGCGTTGACACTGACTTCATCAGACTGTAGCCCGATCTCGCAAATCCTACCAAGTGGTGCAAGAGTTTCTAAGATGACAGAGAGTGAGCAAAATGTGTTGTAATCTGTCAGTCCCCTTACTGCCATCATTTTTGCTCTCATCGCTGTCGCTGTTGCACTCCTTTTCGCTATCACTGGCATCTGTATTTACAACGACAAGATCCTTCTTCTTATCCTTGCTGGGGCTCACAGTTAGGGTTATATTAGCCAGGGCATGGCATGTGTCCATGTCGGTATTTTTTTCAATCTCGACAGAGAACTGAGGAGCCAGTACGTTAGTCTTCCTGTCAGTCTTCTTGCCTTTTCATCGAGTGTCCCTGTGGACTCTGCCTTGTTTACCTGTGTTGCATACTGTAGGTTTGATAACACTTTCAGTTCTATTACTATCCTCCTCTGGGTTGTCTGTGTCACCTTTGCTTGACGAAGCACGATTACAATGCCCTGTGGTGTATGTAAATTTCCATGCAATGGAATTATATATGAATGGTCTGGTCAAACATACCTGTGACTGTGGAGGTTGATTGACTGCACAGTTGCATGCATTCATAGAATAGGGGACCTTTCACAGAGTGGGAACCCCGAGGATGACCCCTTGCACGGGTGATTTGTGTGACCTGCATGTCAGAAACATTTTCAGGGGTATCTGGAGATCCAGCAATGTGAACTACTTGCCATGTCATTGGTAAATGTCCACTCACCAGTTGTGTTATGGAGATTGGATTCTCATTGGTCCTCTCCATTGTTGGACTGCTGAGGAATATCTGAAGATCCATCAAATTGATCTATCAGGTTGATAAAGTGTTTTCCATTTGTCCTATGAATCTTTACTTGCCTATTCTCATTCACTGGTGTACTGGTGGCAGGATCCCTCTTGAGTCTTGTCCACTCTTGACATCGCTGCCATTTCAAGCCCCTTTCATCTTCCAGCTCTTCAAGGCATTAGCTTGCACTTGTACCCTCAAGACTCCACCTCCATCTTGCACACTCCAGTGCTAGACCTCTTCCATTCAAGGACAGTACTTCGCAGGGCCAGCTGGCTCACAGAACATTAGGTTGTATCACCGCTCACTTCACTTCTTCACCACGAATGGTTGCGACTAACTCTGCTAGGGCATGAGCTCACAGTAAGCATAACACATTCACAGACTTGATTGGCCAGACAGTTCCACTCCATGACATATTTGGTGATGCGCTGGTTCTCATGCATCTACAGTTGCTTGAGCTGAGCTTCTGCTTCAGTGACAGGGTTGTGGGGCCAAAATTGAACCAGAGCTCAAAGAGGAATGACTGCTAGTTGTTCATCCACAAGGGTCAGACTCAGGCCAGTGCTGCTCCAAGCAAGTCCAGCTCAAAGTAGTCGAGTGCCATACCCTTGAGATATGACTGGGCAAAGGTGACTTTGCTCCAATCACAACTATAGGTCCCTGGATTGGCCTGAAAATTGAGCTTGCACTGAACAACGAGGGGCCAGAGTTTCTTCAGGTCAGACCTGTCGAAGTTGTCTGGTTCTCTGACCTTTGTCTTGGTTTTGCTCATCATGGGCTTGCAATGGAGCACTTTGCAAGTCATTGTTTCAATGGCCTGGAAAAGCCTATCAAAAGGCATATAGACTAGGGGTACCTGATTGACATTATCATCATCTCCAGGATCATTTCCAAAGAGTTGCTTGGTGTTCAGAGTTGTTGATCTGAAAGGATCAGGGTTGTGACCAGGGTCATCAGGGTCATCACCATTGTCACCACCACTACCATCACCACCACCACCTACTCCTGGAATTGGATTTTCTGGGTGATAATCACCATATATATCTTCATCTGAAACAGTACTAAAACACAGACCAATAGAGGAGAAGTCATGTGGGAGCGGGGTGAGCAGAGATACTGTAGCAGGGTGCACCAAGCCACACCAGAGATGGAGGGCATGGCTTGCTGGGTGAGGCTGAAGTATTCATCTGGGATGGTGCATGAAGGACCAAACCTGGTTTCAAGGAAATGCCTGCATGTAGTGCATGGAGAGGTGGGTATGTAGTAAGACATGATAGGAAGGGATGTTGACAAGGTGCAGTTTGAATATACTGTTAAGTCTGGATCCTGTAAGCTAAGTCTGGATAGAGGTCCGAGACTAAATAAAGAAAGGGGACAGAGGTCCAACAAAGTTGTTGGCAGACATGTGGAATGGAGGCCGGAGTAGGACATTTGGTGCAGGACATGTATGTCATGCCCTTGTCAATCCCATGCCCTAATATTTGCAAGGAGTAAAAGAAGAGGGCAAAAGAGAGCAAGGAGGACCAAGACGTGAGGAGAGGGAAATCAAATCAATATTCAGACTGAGAGTACTAGGATACAAAGTAAGGAGCTTACATGTATATACTGAGGTCTGGAGTAAGTCCAGACCAGAGCTGTCAAGGTGCATAGAATATAGGCAATGAATGAGTGGGTGGCATGACATAGTCAGACATAGCAAGAGTGACAGTGGGGGAGAATATAAGCTGATGGGTTACAAGGTATAGATGGGATGAAATGAAATGAACTAGTACAAACAGGGATAGGAAGTCTGGCCAGAGTTACAACTCCAGCATGAAGTCCATGGATTGAGAATGACTTCTTAAAATAAGTCCAACCAGAGATGTTTGGAGTTGATAGCTATGACCAAAATTAGAGATATGACACTTTCTTCTCTTTCAATTTCAAGGGCACATATTATCCATGTGTAGCAGTACACTGGTTTGATCTCATTGAGGACCAGCCAGATGAAGATACTGGGATGTGGTTGGTGCACCCACAGTTCAATCAACAGCACCAATGTGGAATAGGTATCATCCACATTGGCTGCACACCTCATTCCTGTTTATGGGAGACACTTTGTACCCACCCATCTTCAACCATATCATTCCTATGATAGTTTTGATCTCTTCTATATCAATAAATTTGCTGATCATCATGCATTCAAAATGGCTTCATAACTTGAATTTGCTCAATCAATAATCCTCCTTGTTCATCACCACTTGTCTATTTTGTCCCCACTTATTGATTTGTTGATCTACACAGCAACTGCTTATCACAATGTGTGCTTGATTACCTATACTATTGTGACCTTTAATGCAGCTCGTGTTAACTTTGGACCAGAAAAGTGTCATAAGCAGCCAAAAAGTGGCCAAGGAGTGCCTAAGTGATGGCAAGTGTTATGTTACATTGCTGATGATGTTGTGCTGGTTTGGTCACTCATACACTTCATGTATATATAGCCTACATAGCTTGTATTTGCATACAAGATGGAAATAGTACTACTTGTACAACCTGGAGTGACCTAGAGTGAACTAGTAAGGCTTGACTAGCCTTGCAACTAGTTGCAACCATATCAGCAAATCATGAGCTGTCTGCACAAGAATGTACAGCCTGTGACAGCAGTCACAGTGCCACAGACCAGACAGACTCGTGCAGGTACAGTAATAGACCCAGGATGTTGTTTTTTTTCTTCTGCACTGGTTCACTTAAATAGTTTTAAAAACATACTATGTATTTCATAACTAATGTTACGCTTACTGCGAGCCGATGCCCTAGCGAAGTTAGTCGCAACTGTTTGTGTAGTGAGAGATGAAGTGAGCAGTAATACAACCTGATGTACTGTGAGCCAACTGGCCCAGCCGGGTACCATCTGACGTATAGGAGAGGTCAAGCACAGATGTGCAAGACCGACGAGAGGTCTTGAGGGTACAAGTGCAAGCTAATGCCTTGAAGGGCCGGAAGATGGAAGTTGTGAAATAGAGGCGATGTCAAGAGTGGATGAGACTCTAGAGGGATCCCTCTACCAGTACACCAGTAGGCAAGAATACGATTGCAAGTAAGAGGGCACTGAAGTGCAGTAGTGATACAGGCAGGTATCTTGGCATAAAACTAGCTTAGAGATACCAGGGAACAAAGGTACCTCTATATATACTGTAGACTGATGGTGCATGGACCATCAGGGTCAAGGGTGATCCATAGGATCAAATAGGCTTCCCACAATGGAAAGGAACGAAGAGGATCAAAAGGAGTCCCATTGTCATGAAGAGTGGAAGGGGATCAAGGGGATCAATAGGATCAAAGGATGAAATGTGCCCTATATGGCTATTGAGTCCATTGGGCGGTACATGTGATGGGAGATCAAGAATGGGATCCCATCAAGAACTAGGAATAGGATCAAAGGGGATCTGCTGTCTCGGGGCGATGAGGATCAGCACAAGAATCCACAGATGATCAGAAATGCATCTATTGCCATATATGGACGGAGTTCCATATGGCTGTACAGTGGCTGTAGGGACAGCCCGGGTCGTGATAAGTCATGCTCCTGCAACTGGCGAGGAGCGGAATAACGAAGGGAAGGCAGAGGGTTCCAGGGTTGGCTAGGAATGGGTGTCCATCTTCAGGGTAGGTCTTGTTAGCCCGTCTATGACCAAGATGTCTAGTGGAACGCTGATTGACCATAAGCGAGAGTATGGCGACTCCTGAGGTGTCCTATGACGAGGACGACGATGGTAGTACTCCCAGAGTACTTGTGCAAATAGTAAGGCTTCTGCCAGAGCCTTGAGGTAAACATAGTCCCTGTCTGTTGAGGAAAGGCGAAGAAAAAGAATGAAGTGGTCTGGTCCGGTGGTACTGCTGGTGAACCATGGATTTCTGTAACAACTAAGATTACTTATCTTGAAAAACAAACGTGCTGTGCATGCTCCCATTGGCTGGAGGTCACATGACTTGGGGTTCCCTCAGGTCAGCCATGCTCGCTGCTGCTTACCTAATCCTGGTGAGCATGGTCAAGCTTGAGCATGGATGGGGTGACAGGCAGGACACAATAGTGGGGAAAAATTCAAGAAAAATTCTCTGAACACTCCTTACATACAGTACTGTCTACCTGGATAGACACTCAACATGCTCGACTGTGCGTGGCCTTGCAATGGGGTGTAAATTGTAGTAAAGTGTGTAAAGTGTACTGAAAATGCGGTAAAGTTACTTTATGCCGAAAAACAAACACAAGCGAGCCATGCTGATTGGCTGGCCATGTTTGTTTCATTTGTTTCATTTGTTTGCCCCACCAGTCACGTTTCTTTCATATTTTTTTCTCCCTTGAGGCACATTCCTGCCCCTCAGCTAACATCGTCAAATTGCAAGCAATCGGCCGAGTGTGTGTGCTTGCCCATGCCTCCCAGAACTTCATGGCCATCATGTCAGACACAGCACCCACACAGCATGCCACTTACCAGACAGCAGCATTGAAGGTAGGATTATTTACAGTAGATTTACTCAAATTGGTAGAAAACCATACATTGTATTAGACTACTCTAATTTTTTCTCCTCATTATTCACTCAGAATAATCAGACCCATGGCCCTCCGGACCATGGAACTCGCCTCGGGGCTCACACTCATCAAGATCGAGTTGTAGAGTGACATGAGCGCGCCGCCCTCACTAGCATGGTTGCCCAATTCGGTAAGCAAGGGCGACCCCAGGATTCCCCGACGGATCTCACAAACGCAACAAATGTGCACAGCATGTTTGTTTTCGCGGTTATCGACACATGATAAAATATAATTACATGTGAGGGGATCCAGTGTGTGTCAAGCAAGCCGTTCGGCTCGTTGACACGCCAGAAGGGGTCTAAACAGGGCGGGCGGGCATCAAACGAGCCAATGGGCTCATCAACATGTCAGGAGGGGTCCAAGGAGGAGCCTGGGCTCATCAACACATCAGGAGAGGTCCAGATGGCAGGTGGGCGAGTTGACGTGTTGGTGGCGTCGCAAGGGTGCGTCAAATGAGCCATTGGGCTCTTCGACACATTGGGAAGGGTCCAGATGACAGGCGGGCATGTCGAAAGAGCCGTTCGGCTCATCGACATGTCAGAAGGGTCCAGAGAGAGGGGAAGGTGCATCAAACAAGCCATTGGGCTTGTCGACGCGTTGGGAGAGGTCAAGACGGCAGGTGGGCGTGTTGACACGTCAGGAGGGTCCAAGGTGACGCGAAGGTGTGTCGAACGAGCCATTGAGCTCCTCAACATATCGGGAGAGGTCCAGACAGCAGGCAGGCGTGGCAAATGAGGCGTTCAGCTCATCGACGTGTGGGGAGGGTCTAGAAGGAGGCGAAGGTGCATCGAACGAGCCGTTGGGCTCTTCAACGCATCAGGAGAAGTCCAGATGGTAGGCAGGCATGTCGAATGGACCATTCGGCTTGTCGATGCATCAGGAGGGCTCCAGGACGTAGGTGGGCGTGTTGAGCAAGTCATTCGGCTCCTCAACGCGTCAGAGGGGTCCAGATGGCAAGAAGGTGCGTTGAATGAGTCATTGGGCTTGTTGACGTACCAGAAGAGGGTGGATGGGTGGGCCAATGAGCTTGCTGAAAGGTTTGGAGATGGCCAGGAGGGGGCCAAGGTGAGTCAAGTGAGCCATTGGGCTCGTCGACTATCCCAGGAGGTGGATGGGTGTGTCGACCGAGTCACTGGGCTTGTCGATACCTCGATAGGGGTCCAGGAGGTGGGCGGGTACATCCAACGAGTCATTGGGCTCATTGATGGCTTGGGAAAGGAGGTGAACGGGTGTGTCCACGGGCATCCTGGTGGCAGGTGACTGGCAACAAGAAAATAAATAAATACAAGTCCCTGCCTATCTAGCCAACAGTGTGACAGGCGGCTGTGGCCGTGGAAGCTTTGAGAGGCTTGCAAGGCCAAGCAAGATTTTATTTATTTTGCTGATGTCACGTACACAAAGGCATACACACGGTGGCCAGAAAAGAAGAAGTGACGGTGGAGGGCTACAATAGCAACGTCATGGTGCAGTGGTGGTATTGGGGCTCAGTGCTCAGCGTTCAACATCTATACACTGGGTATGGCTGGTACACTCCAGTGCCTTTATCCTATTGATCATGAAGTGATCATGTTCCTTCGTGATCAGTCGGCCATCGCGAGCATTCTGAGGCCTGTCTATGTCTTCAAAGTTAACACAACCCAGGTACCTTACAATGCCAGCCTTGCCCACCCAATCAAAGTCGACAAACATGAGATGGTCACCTGACTTGAAAACCATGATGTTCGTGTCACGGATATCACCATGGACATAAACCGCCTGGTGAAGCAGGCACAGATTTTTGTGTATGGCTTCAACAGTGCTTGGTTTTGGTTCACGTCTCTGGTGATATTGCAGTGTTTGATATTCAGAGAGCATGTCCATGATGACAAGAAACCACCCTCCACTGATTGACTCGAACCCCCGTAAGAGTGGAGTACACCCCAACCCTGCAAGGTACTGATGAGCTTCCTGACCATAGAGTTGCACAAATTTGATGCAGATGGGATCGCCATGGTCACCCTGCTTTCCACGAAAAAGGAGCCGGTCGACGCGGCCCATGTACTCAAAGTTCTTTTTTTTGCCATCCTGAATCAACGTGTAGCTGGTCAAGTGTGGGAACAGGTGGGAGAGATTGGTAGTAATGGGAGCCGGCTTGAGAAGAGTTTCGTAATATTCCTTCAGTGTACTGACAGCATTCCGAAGGGCAATGAAATGATGTGCAACACGTTCGTGATGAAGGGGATGGAGGGGATGAAAGGGGATTGAAATAAAGTCTGATAGCAATTGTGCTGTCGGACGCTGGTTCCATGCGGCACCGGCAAACGCAACATACGGTCCTGCATAAGAAGTGCTCAGCTTATGTGGAAAGATCAGATTGTATGAAAACTGACCCAAAATGATCACCAGGAGGCATGGGAGGGGAGATTTCCAAAAATCAAGGGCCATTTCTCTCGTCCACTTGAAGTAATAATGCACAGCTTGGTGATACGTGTCTGATAATGTCCCACCTATCTCGTTCTTAAACTCAACTATCGCAAAATGGTGGCCATTGGCATACATTGCTTTATCTGTCGTATATAGTGATGTCGACAGTTGAGTGGTGATGAAGGGTAGGCCGTACTTTTGAAACTCCCTGTCAACAGCTTGGACCTGACTCACTTCATTTTCATAGAATTCTGAGGCAATGACCACGAGGCGCTCAATGAAACGGTTCTCCTCTGACTCTGGAATAACAGTATTGCAGTCGTGAACGAATCAGCCAAAAACTGGATGTAGCAAGATTGTAGGGAAGATGTCGTAACAACCACGAGGACGACCGACGTATATGGCCGTCCGGCAGTTGTCCTGTAGTCCTTGAAAAGTGGATGCTTTAGCGGTGGAGGATGGTACGATTGTTTGAGTGTTGTTCATGAAATTGCGGTGGTGTTGCAGAATCAACATGGAGTCATCAGCTAGCATATGGTCTATTACAGGAACATTGTTTGGTGGTCCTGTGAGTCTGTGTGAGTAAGAGTAAACACTGTACGAGCCACGCTTACTTTCAGGAATGGTCTCGACAACAATCTCTAGTGACTGGCAGAGAGGATAGTCACCGAAGATCTCATTCAGGTACTGGTTTGGTTCCAGAGGCTCGCATGCAGAACCTGGCAGGAATGCGGAGGTAGCGTTCAAGAACTTTGTGACTTTAGTCAAGGATTGGACCTCCACTGGAATCTTGAATAGATTCAGCATGTCATCAGACACATTGCGCAGGACTGAACAATTTGCTTTGACTGCACGTTTCAGATCGTTGACAGAAGACATTAGTGGAATTTGGAGTTGAGAGGATGTTTCAAGATTTGACCCTCGAATCCAATATTGAATGCCCACCAAACCCACTGGAGGTGGAAACAATCATCATCAAATGATGGTTTGAGTTACAAGTGCCACACACCGGCGATGGGGACTGCCTCTGGGGTGGGGGGTAGTGGGAAAACATCCGACAAAGCTTGTACGTTCAATGGCTGCCTGAGATCAGAGATGGTGCATTGGGCAACAAAATTCTTCGAGCAGTCAACTCTGTAAAGATGGATGGCATCCGTATTGAAGTTGTGAAAGGTTTTCTTCTGCATTATTCAACTTTGAAGTTGACTGAAGGTTATATCTCTCCAAACAGTGATTGAACTTGGATTCCTGTTGACGAGGATTGTGTAGTGAATGGCCATCTCTATGTCCAGCATCAACCTCCCTGTCAGAAAGGCCAGGGGATGCAATATTAAATGCGTACCTGGCTGGATGACAAGTACGTGGACCCTATCGTCACAAGGGAATATCAGGAAAATATCCGACAATCTTTCATCTTGCAAAAGCGGCCCAAGGTCGGAGACGCCAAGCTGGTGGACGGTAGAAGGAAAGGTCTGTCTTGGACAGTTGATTTTGTAAAGTTCGATGGCAGCATCAATATTGCATAAGTCAGCTGGTCCTTCTTGCCTTATGACTCTTGCGTGTTACACTTACTGCGAGCCGATGCCCTAGCGAAGTTAGTCGCAACTGTTCGAGTGAGGAGAGATGAGGTAAGCAGTAATACAACCTTGTGTACTGCAAGCCAGCCAGCCCTGCGAAATACCGTCCGAACGTTCAGGAGGTCAAGCACGGGCGTGCAAGACTGACGAGGAGTCTTGAGGGTACAAGTGCAAGCTAATGCCTTGAAGAGCCGGAAGACAGAGGTCGTGAAATAGAGGCGAAGTTGAGAGTGGACGAGACTCTGAGGGTTCCCTCTACCAGTACACCAGTAGGCAAGAATACGATTGCGAGTAAAGAGGCACTGAAGTGCAGTGGGGATACAGGCAGGTATCTTGGCATAGAACTAGCTTAGAGGTAACAACGAGCAAAGGTACCTCTATATATATGTATCCTGAATGGTGCACAGACCATCAGGGCAAAGGGTGATCCATAGGATCAAACAGGCTTCCCACAACGGGAAGGAACGGAAAGGGTTAAAGGAGTCCCGTTGTCGTGAAGAGCAGAAGGGGATCAACGGGAACAATAGGATCAAAGAGATGAAACGTGCCCTTATATGGCTATAGGGTCCATAGGGCTGTACATGCGATGGAAGGTCAAGAACGGGGTTCCATCGG
>JBBPLG010000349.1:0-25402 GCA_038089695.1 Xanthoconium separans | reverse complement strand
GGCTGGCCTCGCCCTCCTCCGTCCCGCTTCTGGGGTCGTGATTTTGAATGCGCAGAGCCTGCCGTTAACCCCCGTGATGCGAGGGCTGCGGCGGCAGAAATTCTCGCGACAGCTGCCGAGGCCCGAGCTCGTTCAGCTGGAGGGCGCAGCGAAGCCGCTGCTACCCGGCTGTCATCGACAGTAGAAGCCACCCCTGAAGAGCTTCGCGCTGAAGTCGAGCAAGCAAAGGCAGATTACAAGTCACGTAAAGAAAGATATCGTCAAGCCAAAGCTATCAGGAAGATGGCAGAGCAGAGGCGCCGTGAGCAAGAGTCTACGAGTGAGAGGTTAGTTCTGCATTGCATCTGCACCCTGATATCATTTCACTGACCGATATCAATCACAGTCTTTCCAGACAGACATCCGATAACCCGTCGCAGGCTATCCCGATGCAAAACGGACTTACTGTTATTCCTGCTACCCCGCCACCGGAACACAAATCTGTCGAATCCACTACAGCTGCGTCGGAGATTCACATTGTCAGCAATGCACGGGGCAAGTATCCACAACTAGAAATGTTCAGCGTCCCTCGGCGCATTCACAGCACGGGTCACATGCACCGTGGACACGTTCTTGAGGACAAGGAGAACCGTCCTTTTAACCGAATAATGAAGAAGCTGTCAGACGTACGTGTTGTTTGTCCGTGATCGTACAGTGATTGAAAGAGTGTCGTAGATGGGTTTCACAGAAGGCACTATCCCCAACTTGAACGGCAAGGTGAAAGATCAACTGCTTTCACATCCCCCTGTCACCAAAGACGCCGAAGATGATGTTGTCACTAGTCTGATTGAGGAGCTCGTATCCAGTGGTGGCGGCGCGCACGCAGGTGGATCTGGGGGTATTCCAGGGGCTTGGCACTGATCGTTTTATTTTGCTCATGATGTGTGTACGATACGCGATGTCTCGACTACGTTCCGTATGTACCAGTTGATTATGTATTTCGTTGCAAGCAAAAATATTACTTAATTTATTTTATGTGTGGGAATGCGGAGGCAATAGTCGGAACCATACGACGACGGTCAAAAAGGAATGTCAGATTGGACACAACCCGCTTTGGCTTGTCCCCTAAGGACTCACTGAGCCACCGTTTGCTTTGGCTCTCTCAGCCTCAGCTATCGTCTATCTAGCCCGCTCAATTTCGCGAGCTTCAGGGCATTCTTTGCGCTGTCAGCCAAAGGCTCGACCAAGGTTCGTAAGTCAGACTTGGTTTATTAAATGGCCTGCTCAATTTTAGAATTTTAGATAGATAGAATTATGGCGCCCACAAGGACAAACAAGCACGCTTTGGTAGGGATTCTTGAGCCACATATCGATCACGAATGATCACTAGTGCACAAGCTGCCTTTGTCGCTCTTCGCTATAAAGCTCAGCTCAAGGCCAGCTGCTTTCTCTCACTTCTCACTCCACCCACCACCTCAGTCGGTGTGTACCCCATTCTGCTCCAAACACGTCTCCCTGATCATCATCACCAGCGCCAATACGCCATGTCCACTAACCCGACACCTCCACAACCCCCTGCCCTACCCCCACATCAACCCCATGCACCACCATCCCCAACCCCCGGGACAAAGGCTTACGGGAACATCCAGCTACAGATCATGAAAAAGACCCTGGCAGCCGTACCCGAACCCACCCCCGGCGTCAAGAGGGAGTTGCAGCCGGCCGTTAGAGAGCAAGTCGAAAAGTGGTCTCGGTTGATAGCATTCGGCGAGGATCAGATTCGGAGACTTGGTCCCCAAGTTGACATTTCACTTCTCCGGAAAACCCTCCAGTTGCAGTTTAATCGCGCGCTCGTATACTGGCGTCTCTTTCGTTTCATGGACCTGCCGCCAGAAATTATATCAAACATCTTTCACCTTGTCGTGTGGTCCTCAAATCATCCCTCAGAAGGCGTGAAGCAGCGCTTGCATCTCACCTGGGTTTGTAAAGCGTGGCGTCGCTTGATGATCGAGGATCCAATGATTTGGAACGCAATCTGGTTCCATGACGCTCCTCCCTACCAGAGATCGTGGGAGTGGTTTAGACGCGCGGGGTCTGCCCGCTTGGACATTCGACTCAACGAAGTCGATCCTAAATGGACCGGCTTACGCGACTCCCCAAAGTTCACCGCTCAGCAGATGTCAGATATCCTCGACAAACTCTTCACAAAGCTGTCTCAGATCCGGATGCTCGTTGTCATCGTCGACAGTTGGCCTCCCGCTCTCACCGTCCTTCAGAAATTGCAAACCGCGGGGAATGCAGGAATTCCTATAAAGATTGAGCGTCTCGAGATTCACCGTTCTGGCTTGCCTTATGTCTGGATCGGGCCTGGATTTGATACTCAAGGTCATCGCGACCCTGCTGTTTTGTTTGGTGGACAGACTCACCACCTGCAATACCTCTGCTTAGCAGGCATTCATATCGACTTCAACGACACACCATTGTCCAACTTGACGACGCTCGACCTCCGGCATATTGCGATGAACTCGTCTCCGACACTCCAACGCTTCAGAGAAATTCTTCGGAGTTGCCCCAACCTAGACAAACTCACGCTGGATGGATGTGGGCCACAGCTGGAAGAGAAACTTTTTGACCACGTCCCTGTGGCACTCCCAAATCTAAAGATTTTCACTCTCGGGTCTTTCAACCTCTCTTTCGCATGCTTCATCGTTGCACAGATCGATGCCCCTCGCGTTCGTGACTTGACCCTGATGACTATGGTTGGCAGCGACTATATACCTCTGGTGACCATGTTGACACGGAAATTCAAGCAAGTGCGGATCTTGACGCTGTACAACGTCGAACTGAATATGAACCCGACGGGAAAGTGGGCGTTTGTCCGATGGCTGGAGTCGATGCCTGACCTAGGGTACGCACGGATGGCTCGGATAAAACCAGAGGTCCTCAATATGTTCGCGGAGAACCCTTTGAAGTTTCGCAGGTCCTTGGAAGGTGGATCGGACACATCGGAGGCGGTCGAGACTGGTTGCCACGTTCTCTGTCCGAAATTTCAATGTATGGAGGTCCAGTCTTTGCAACCTTTAGCGATTGCCGAGTTTTGTCGCTTGAGGAGGAGTGTAGGTATACCGATGAAGAGACTGTACCTGAACTCTCCTTGGGCAGATGAACTGACGCCGGAAGATCTCAAGCTGATGCAACAGGAGGTAACGCTATACATTGCCCCTGTTGGAGCAAACACGGAGGAAGAGAACAGGTTACTATCCGAGGGGTGGGTTGCATTACAGAAATGAGAAACCAATATATGTACGATCTACGGAAGCATAATATATCCGCTGCACGTGACCCAGTGTAAGTATCACATGACCGCGACGTGAAATGTTTGTGATCGACGGCAAGTGTAGGTCCATATGTACACACATGCCATGACTACTACCCAGAGTCCCTCCCTAGTCTCTCTGGATACACCAGATTTTTGTGTTCCATATGTCAGACGTCGCAACACTCCCGCTCAACTCAGTGCCCTCCAACAATTGTTCGAGACAACTCCACACCCTACCCGGGCACAACGACAAGTGCTCGCCGATGAAATTGGCATGTACGTCGTTTCACCTCCTCAGTTTTCCTAACTCATCTATGCATAAGGGAACTCAAATCAGTCACCAACTGGTTTCAGAACAGACGTCAGACTTCGAGGAAAAAATCACCCTCTTTCAACGAAAACAACCCCCCAAAGATGCGCTCGCATCTCAATTCTGCACATCATCGACACAGACGTTCGAACACGCCGTTCGATCGTTCTAAAATCTCGCTCGATCGCATCGCCACGCTCTCTGAGCGTCCAAGCTTGACTTCGCAACTAGACTTGCAGCGCATGCCACTCACCCCGCGCAAGGGCAACGTCCGACAGAAGGATCCAGCCAGTCCTTCAGAGCTCTGGACGCACATGTTGTCTTCCCCGGCTGTCCCTCCGTGTGCTCCAGACCCTGAAGAGGTCCGCTTAGGAGCCCTATCGTCACGAGCAAAGATACTTTGCCCGTTGGAGTGGGCCTGCCTCAAAGCGAGGCAGAAGAAATGGGTCGATGAAGATGCAGATGGTCTGTCCACGCATGCTGCGTCGGGACGCTACGAAGCGGTCAATCTCGAGTCCGGCACTGCCTTTTCTCCGCAGAGCCATGCCTTGAGTCTGAATGCCCTCTTCTCTCGCCCAAATATGACGCCGCAGCTTGAGGACATGGAGGCGGCTATTACGCTTCTGGGATTCTGTAAAACACGTTCGTAAGGTCTCCAGTTTTATCATCAAAGGACAAACTGTTGTTGTATTCGTCTTACTTATTCATTTTTATTCAAGTTTCGGATTCTGTTGTTCCACACTTTATATACGACTATTACGATCTTTTAGAGCTGCATGTTGAGAGAGTGCATGCATTTTTTCTGTTTTCCCTACTACTACCACCGTGACTTCGAATAGTAGAAGACTTGCATCCTTGGGGCACGTATCCCTTCCATATGCGCCTCTATTAGCACAAGCTTTTGACTGTCAGACAAACATGTTAGCCGCCACCGCCGAACTTTTCTTCGGAACCCCTTTCTTTGTAACTTGATACCACAGCCTATCCCCACCCTCCTTCACGGATTCAGATGCGCACCACAGCCAGAAGCACCCGCCGTACTCCCTTGGTTGGCAAAGAGAATCGAGAAAACCGTGGCGCAGACAGCGTCCCTACACTATCCAGCAAGAAAGCTCGACATCGCTTGACCACCGTAGAGCTCGCCCGACTCGAGGACATGTTCAAGCAAGGCACACATCCGTCCCGCCAGCAAAAGAGAGACCTCGCGGCAGAGTTGGGAATGTGAGTCGCTCGCAGGTGTCCAAGTGCTTCCCCTCCTTATCTTTCACACCCCTTTTCACTGTACGGTGCCGACGCTGAAACTCTTTGGTGCGACCAACGACGCCTTGGTCTGCTTGTGCTGTAGGGATTACAAGACCATCACGATCTGGTTCCAGAACAAACGACAGACCTCGAAGCGGTGTCAGCCACAGGTCGGGGACAGAAACCAGGGACGACCGAGGACCGACTCTGGTCTGCGCGCCGTGTCCTCTCCGTCGCACAATGCCACACTGGATGCGTCTGGCGCCGATCGAGCGACAACGGTGGATGGACTCAATGCGATCGCGGCCAAGGCGATCGGCAAGATGAAACCTCTGCTCGACACCCTGAACGCGCTGACGTCAAGGCAAAGAGGGTACTCGGAGTCTGCGAAAATCAAGGACGAGGCACTCGACGAGGATGTTAACCCCCGCTGGCCGCGGTCTTTCTCGGATGACGCGACTGCTTCCGCCGAATCAAACGGACACGATCGAGGAACAGAGCAGGAGCAGGTCAAGGGAAAACTCGAAAGGTGGAAGAGAATACGAACACTCGAGTGGGCTTGCGAACGTCAAGCCAAGCGTCGAAAGCTGTCCAGGGAGGCTTACGCTAGGCTGGGGTCTGAAGAGGTCGAAGATCATGGTGATCCTAACCCCAACGAAGCGCATATGGATTCGGCGTTGTCGCTGCTCTCCCTCGCATCTTCGACGAATGTTGGACCCCCAAAGGATGTGATGAAGGGCGCATCACTGCTTCTCAGTTTTAAACATTCCTGGCGCAGAAAGTAGCAGGTTTCATTTGAGGCTACATCTAGATGACGAACCATCTCCAACATACCATCTTCATTCGAGCTCAAGGTGAAAGGACTAGGCTACATTTGCGGAAAGACATGGCTCGGCAGTGTGGCATTGCGACAAGGCGCTAGCGGAAAATGCAATGAAGTAAATGTATGAAATGCGGCAACAGTATTCACATCTCAGCCCCTTTTACGTGCCTGTGATTGAAAGCATCATCAACCGAGCGACGCTCTACCGCGTTTTCTACCAGTTTTGGTTGTTGCGGCTTGATCTAGTGAGTGGGGCTGAATATCCGAGCGGACAGAATTTTTCGTGGGTGCATGTAGGACCGGTTTGGTGTGTCCGTTTATTGCCATAGGTGGAGCATCGGTTTTTTTGCTGGGTCGGTAGGCGTAATCTGAAGCATCTACCGCAGAAGTTAAAAACGTAGGACTCAACGATGATCGTCAAACAAACACACCTGCCATCTCTTTGAAGAATGGGACGAATATGGCGAGAACCGCCTCATTAGACGCCACTGATGAGTTGACAAGATCAATCTCTTGAGTTGCATCGACTGGCATCTCGTCTTCTGCATCACCGGCCCCCTCCTCCACCTGTGCTGCAGAAATCTCATCGTCTGATGTTCGAAGTCTCAAGAATGAATCAATCAGAGGCTCGAAGAATGTTTCTATAGGTGGCATAAGATGCGAGGGCGCATCGAAGAAGATCGCGGTGTCGCTACTTCTCCAAGGTACCGCGACACCACCGTCTGATCCCGGATCCCCCATTGCTTCACGAGTCTTTTCGTTTGGGTCCGCGAGACTCGTGACAGCAGGGACACCAAACATTTCTTCGAATAACGATCTTCGTTGTACGGCAGGACCTTTGTGAAGCATTTTAGCAGACGCCCCACTGTCTTCGGGGAGAACAACGTTGTCACCCATGACGACAACGTCATATTTGTGCGTCAGGGCCACTAGCGAGAAATGGCCGGAAAGTGGGTTCGATGATTGGGAAAACAAGGCAATATTGAGAACGCCAAATGGAAGGGGGTACTCCATTAGCGGCGTAGGAGAGGTGGCGCGAAATAGTGTGACAGACGACGACGACGACGACGACGAGTCTAGGGCGGTAGAATGAATAGTGATAAAGGTATCGTGATGGGGATGTGATACAAGCGTGGTGTAACGATATCGGTTCTTTTGGTGCCAGGTTACTAGGAGGATGAATTGTCAACATCACAGCAGCTATCACCTTGAAAGGGAGAGCACCTGACTGCAAAAGGATGTCCCAAACAACCAAATCTACTCCTCCCATGACAGCCAAGTACCGCCCACTCATACCAATGAAGTGGGCTTCACAAGGCTGACGACATTCTTGAATAACGAACGACTGCTGGATTGCGTATGTATTTGGATCGTAGAGTACGACAGAACCGCCGATAGGGATGGCCAGGAGAGATCCGTCGTGTGACCACGACGCGTATCTAGGGATATCTGACCTGAGACTGGAACTGGATCTTGAGGTCCACGAAACTGAATGTTGTGTATCGAGGTCAGCTTGTAGACCCGGTAGGTCTCAACGAGTGGACTCGCCTTCTTCAATCCCGTTCTTATTCTTGACCCTTCGTATTCGCCAGGCCTTCACAGTCCCATCTTCCCCGGTGGTCACGACCTGCATATCCTCCGTACCCGGACGAAACGACAAGGAAGTAAGTTTTGCCAATCCATGCGGCCGGTCAATTCTTGTATTCAATATCCAAAATGCCGTCTTTTTATCCCAGCACCAGAGCTTAAGGTATATTTCCCCACGAAAAGTCTCATCACCTTCACGTCTGTCGACCGTAGCCATCCATTTACCGCAGGAAGAGATGACAGCTCGTTCAACACGAGCGGGCTCGAGAGTCTTGTCTTCGCGTCTGGAAACGCGATTTGAAGGTGAGACTTCAAGTTCGGCCAGGAGCGAAAATGTAGAGGGGGAATATGTTTGAAGGGAAGAAGGGTGAGAGGAAGGGAGAATAAGGGTTTCCGAGGACTGATGAAAAGCAAGCGGTGTGGAAGATGACGATGGCCACGAATTCGATACCAAGGGGTCTGCATTAACACCATTAGATGTGGCATCTTGGATAGAAATTCATTGGTATACCTAATTTTATTCGGGCGAAGACGCGCGAAAGTTTGAGCGTGGCAGAGCTTACAAACGCATAGCTAGCATCTGCAAGTCCTAAAAGATATTCTTCCTCGGCCACTCTCGGTGAGGAGACGACGATGTTTGTTATCGGGGAGCCGACTCGAGGGACGAATTCCCGTTTGCCAGAATGTAGCTTCCATATGACCAGAACAGATTCTTCGCCACCGCTCAGGAGATATGCGCCGTTGGTTGTAAATGCGACGGAAGAGACCGCATGAGCGTGCCAATGCAACGTCGACGTCTGAGATTTCTTTTCGACGCCCACCACCTTTACAAGCTTGGGATCTAGACAGTACCATAGTCGTACGACTCCCTTTGCATCGCCTGTTGCAAAGTAATCTTCGAACGGGTGGACGGCAAGACAGGTGAGAGGCTCCGGGGATACGAATTTCATGAAGCCTGACTTGAGGTTCGAGATGTGCGCGACATATACTTTGTGACCGGCGACGGCGATTAGTCGTTCACCACTGGCAGAGACTGAGAGGCCGGCTGTCACTCTCGTTTTCCCGATGGGTACGACTTGAGATGGCTTCAGTACTTTCTCGCGGCCACCCGAACCCTGTGTCTTGAGGGAGACCCGAAGGACGATGCAGCTCTCCTTGTGAGGTGTGTCGGTATGACCGGCCCGAGGGGAGTCTTGTGCTAAGAACGATGAACAACCATGAGGAGACCCTCGGGAATGGAAACTTACACGAGCTGGCACTCTTCTTGTTCTTGAGTGCGGCCACGAAAAGATGGTCCTTGATTTTCTCGTGCGTGCACACGTGATGGATAGGCTGGTCAAGGCCAATGGTCCGCAGAAGCACGCCTTCGAGGAAATCCCAAACCTTGATGGTTCCATCCAACGATGCAGTGATAAGCTGGAACGCGTTCTGGGGACTCAAAACTGCAGAGGTGATGATGTCGGTGTGGGCTTGATCTTGCGATCCAGGCAGGGTGGATATGATCTTTCCGGAGGTCGTCGAGTGAATTTTGATGACAGAACCGACGACGGAAAAGAAATGGCTGGAGATATACAATCGAGTACGGCTAGATATCGAGCGAAAAGGAGACGTACCTGCCGTCCCTGGTGAATACGGGTGGATGTGAGGTGGTGCTGGAATCCGTGAGGGGCGACCAGTGCCATCGTCGCGGAGGGGAGTCGCTGGTGGTCATCGCTGGTCCGTGCGGTGCATGCTGGGATGGCTGCGACTCGACAGCGCTGGACGCGCTCGGCTTGGGCTCGAGTGCTGGCATATGGCCAATTGTTTGCCCGCCACAGAAAAATGCAATCAGCCATTTCTTCGGCATTCCCCGATCCAAATTCGGGTCTTTCTTTTTTTTTTTGTTTTTTTGTTCAAAAAAACATATGGACGTCGCCTTCTCCATATGCAAGAACCGAAGTCACTCGGTCCTTGCTTACAGAGAAGGTTTCATTAAGTCAAGCAAACTGAATACATAGAGAATAATGTGCCATCGTTACACTCCAAAAAGATCGTCCGTCGCAAGGTTCGTTAGGTATCATCATATCGTCGTGGTATGTTGTCCTGCAAATGGACTCGGTTTAATGAGCAAGGGTGGCGTTCAAGAGAATGAAGGGCAGGTCAACAGCTTTTCGATCCCACGAACGACCGGACAGAGCGACAGTACGTGAGCAGGTCATCTTCGCTCGCAAATCGTCTCGCCTCGAGCATGGCATGATGTAACCGTTCCTCCTCCACCAGCTCAGCCTTTGACAGCGGCTCACGAGGTGGTACAGGCCACCCTAACTCGGCCAACGAACACCAGAGCGACACCCGCGCATGCATATCCCTGCAATCATCTCAGTATCCACAAGAACGATCAGGCAAATCCCGTGCTCACCGCTTATAACGCTCGATCAGTACCTCATATTTGGCCCTGCTCTCCAATTCGTTCAGCTCGGGATCACTCTCCCAACCCAACTCCCTCAATTCTATGGGTCGGTTTCTCATCCTGTCCACAAGCTCCTCCCACATCGATTCTTGACAAGCAAGTACGCTCTGGTAGCTCCAGTACAGCTGCATTGCAAGCGTGCGCTCGTTCAGCTTGTCGAAATTCCCTAATGGGACGAGGATACGCGAGTTGGAGCCACTGCCCACCGTACTTTCAGCGGACGACCAGTCGATCACATAGGACGGCAACTTTGTCGTCGGTGTCGTCTTGGGCGAATGGGGAGAGGGTGGGTCACCAGAATTGCTCGTCAGTTGTGTGTTCGCGTCTGACACAGAATAACTCCGCTCGAACAAAGAAGATTTCTCTGTCGATGCCGAGTGGCTAGTTCGTCTCGAGTCTGTCGAAGAAAAGGAAACGGAGCTAGGTCGCAGCGTCGGCATTTCAGATGTACTCGCTGGCTGCGAGCCTGCGTCAGGCCGATCCACCTCTCCGCACATCAGTAACGCATTGGCAGGTAGGGGTTGCGGAAGTGCTGGTAGGGGCGGTATCGCAGGCATACGGACATGCACGATAGGTGCATTGACCACATGACGAAAATTAGACGTAAAGTGAATGGGAAGAATAGCTTGTGTCCCATTAATACACCAGTCGCAACACAGGAATGCGAATACGCACCAGTAGGTCGTAAGTTGATAAAGCGATTCTCAAATACACCATAATATAGACTTTCAAGCAATACATGATCGTGCGGTAGCGATGGTGGGTCCACCGATGAAGGCGGCGGCGTTGCTTCTCGTTGTTGCATGCCGTTGGGATGATGGATCGAGTCAGCTCGTTTATTGCGTACACGGAGAGGTGCCGTGAACCAGCTTGGAAGAGTAGGAAAGATGATGTCTGGTAGAAATAAATGACGAACACCACCAAATACGAGGATGGACATACCGTGCTCGATCACCTCCACGGTACCACCTGGACTCAACACACGGTTGACCTCCTTTTAGTGAAATTTATGAGCACCCATGACCCACGAGTTAGAATGCGGCTTACCTCGAGCAATACCCCCCACTACACAAACAAGATTGTGTCAAAAGGTGGTCCACGACGCAAACGAACGAGCAAGACGGATACACACCTTGTTCTCGGGGACGCCCCTCCCTAGATCATTCATACGAACATGGTCAAATTCATCGTCATCAAACGGTAGTTTCGTCGTCAAGCTGAGATGTTGTAGCAAATCAGACAGCTTCCCATCCGTGGTCGGAAGTGATACTCACAAGTTGCCGTGTATCCAACTTATGCGGCTTGCGATCTCTGGCTCCAATAGCGACAGGGGAACTTGCACATCGACAAGGTCAAACCCAACCTAAAGATAGCACATGAATACGCATGGAAACGATATTAGGTCAATCGTACACACAAAATGGCAATTTGGCCATTCTTTAGCAGCCTCGAGAACCCACGTCCCACCCTAAGACAAAAAGAACAGGAATGTCAGCGTGAAATGGAGTCGAGACACCATCCAGCAAAGACATACGCCACATCCCAGATCGAGAGAGCGTTGTGGTGGGCTATCCGTAAAGGAGGCTATTGACACTGATTTCGTCAAGGGGAGGAGGAAGCTGAGGTTTAAGCTTTCGCTGCCACGTCACAGACATTGAGCGGATCGTCGGCGACCGTGGTGGCGGGTCCACTCACAGTTCCAGGATCTGCCTGTCGTAACACAGTGGATACGGGGCCTTTTCTGGGTCGAATGAATGGTGTCTGTGGCCATGCTTGTTCAAGAAATCCTTGTTTCGTGGAAAAACACGTCGACCGGCGGTGATGGGGTCGATTTGGCGTTGTGATGCTGCGACGGGCATGGCGGGGGGAACAGAAAGAGCGACGCACCGAAGAAAGGGAAGTAGAGGAGGCGATGTCGGCGTGGGACGGATGATGGTGACGAGGCGTGGAAAGACGACCTGCACCACAATGATGACGATGCTATTTATCTACTAGTTCCATGAAACAATAAGCACGTCCTTAATACCCCAAATTCGAGCAAAACGTGAACATGACAATCATCAGTCCTCGCGACTTCAACAGCCTCGTCCAAAAGTCTCCCAGAGTGACCCCATTGAGGAAGGGGAAGTAGGACATCCCACCGTTCTGAATGGACGTGGGTCATATCGCGGCAATGGGAACAACACTGACTCACCCTGCCGTTCGTCACGACGATCAGCTCGGCGCTGCCTTGGTAGCTCACGAGTACATCATTCTTTCCCGCGAGAACACTCAGAGCATTCTTGGCGGCCACCTTGGCATGGGAGGCAACCTTGGCCGCTTGCTTCTGCTCGGGCCATTCGATGACATCGCCTACCGCAAAGATGTGCGGGTAATCGACCAGTTGCAGGGTGGGCTTGACTCTGATGAAACCAGACGGAGACAGCGTCGATGGACCGAGGGAGGCAACAAACGCCGTGTTTGGAGAGGGACCCCGAGCCGAAATCTGTACAGTACAGAGCTCAGCCAGATGGAAAGCGAAGAGCCGAGAAGGGCTTACGACAAGGTCAGCATCGGGTATCTCCGTTCCTCTGCGCGTAACGACGCCCACACAGTCTTGTCCAGGAAAAGAGTCTACATACTCGTTGAAAAGCAGCTTGATGCCACGAGCCAGCAGACGGGTGGCAATTCCCCGGCGGAAAGGAGGCGGGTAGGTACTGTTGAGAAGCTGGCGGTCGCCCTGAACGATGGTCACTTTTTTGTCCTAGGACACGAGTCAGAAGAACAACATTTGAGACGGGGACATAGTACAGGGTATTCGTCCTTGAGTTCACCGGACAGTTCTAAGGGCAGATGTCAGCAAGGGAGCAGAGAAGGATATATGGTATACTGACCGACACCGAGCGCACCCCCACCGACGATGACGACGTGGCTGGCGTTGGCGAGCTTGTTGCGCCAGGAGTGGATGTGAGGCAACACGTCGGTTTCGTGCAAAGGAAAGTCGACGGGCCCTTTCCAGATGGATCCCGAGGCAATGATAAGAATCTCGTATGGGATCCACTCGCCGTTCTCGAGTACGACATGTCCGCCAGAGTGCTGGTCGTTGGACTCTATGGAACTGACGACGCCGATCTTGACTTCGCCATCGGCTTTCCTGAAGATCCTGTCAAAGGGGACAAGCGCGGTGCTCTCGAGATTGGCAGCCGCGCTGACGATGAGACGGAGAGACGCAGGGAGGGGTATAGCGTATGGGCGGGGATTCACGAGGACGATGCGGTACTTTGACGAGTCGAGTTTGGGGGAGAGCGCGGAGACGAGCGCGGTCCCAGCGTAGCCACCGCCGACGACGACGACGGCTTTCTTGGGCGACTCGGTCGACATTGGGAAAGCTCCCAAGCAGCGGGGCGGCCGCCGACCAAGATCTCGACATCAGCGTTGATCTGGTGCTCACCTTGTCCTCGCTTGCCAAGTTCTCTGATGGCCCCGCTCTCGGGAAAACAGCGCAAAGCCCAGCTCAAGCTCAAGCGCGCAATCAAACGCGGCGACGCTCTTCCACCCCCAGCGCAGCCCCAGAAGCGCAAGAAGAGACCCCCCGAGGCGAAGATCGCTGCAGACAAGGCGTCCAAGAGCGCACGCAACCTCCAGAGCCAGTTTGTCAAGCTCGACAAGACGTTTCTCGACGATACCAGAGCACTAGCAGGCTCGATCGTCCTCAGGAGACCTATACTAGACGACGTCGCGGTGCTCAGACCCGACTGGATCTCTCCCTCCGCGCCAGGCTCACAGCTATCTCAGATTACCTTGCCAAAGCGGCCCAGATGGAGGTACCAAATGTCCAAGGAGGAGCTCGATGCCAACGAACAGGCCTATTTTCGCACCTGGCTCGCGCAGCAGGATACGATCGTCGAGCAATGGCAACGCGCGTTGAACTGTCCGCCGTCGACTGACCCCCCTGCCGACGATCACGTCGACGACTCCGAGACTCGCTCGATGCCATACCCGCCGACCCACTTTGAACGAAACATCGAGGTTTGGAGACAGTTGTGAGCCGATTCTCACTGCTCATTTCTCAGAATCAGAAATACCGAACATGATACACAGCTGGCGCGTCACAGAAATATCACAAATCCTTCTCTTGTTGCTCGACTCCCGTTGTCCTCCTCTCCACATCCCTTTCTCCCTCTCTGCATATCTCGGTGTCCCTACCTCTTCGTCTCCGCAGACCGCCCCCGGTCCGCGCTCGAGACAATCGAAACCCAAAGCGCCTCGAATCGTTTTCGTCTTAACAAAAGTGGACATTTCTGGTCTTGCGCGTACCGCATCTTGGACGTCTTTTCTCAATGCCAACTATCCTGGCGTACCGGTCGTCCCAGTCGAGGCGTATGCACCCAAGTCAACCCACACAGTCACGCAGGGGCCCACCCGGTACGAGCCATATCTACCAGGCACCTTCAGGGAAAGACTGGTCCACACACTCAAGGACGTGCACGAACAACTTCTCCAGCCTCCTCAGTGGGTCACTGCTCCACGGCCTGGGGAACGCGAGGAAGAACAATTGCATAGAATTAATCAGTGGAAGCCAAAAGTAAAGAGGGTCATCGATTGGGATGGTGTTCTCAAGGCAAAGGGGAATTTGGTCGGGAAAGCTGTCGGCGGTGCTGTAGTACCAAAAGGGCAAGACATCGAACACGAATCAGAATGCAAGGAAAATGACAACGGAGATGATATCAAAGGCTCAGACAGCGAAGAGGAGGCAACGAGCGACGCTTGCGAATGGAAAGAACCAGAGTTTCTGACTGTTGGAGTCATTGGTATGCACAACTTGTCGCATTAACGGCTGCTCGACTAATGTTGCTTTCATAGGCCAGCCAAACGTGGGGAAATCGTCTTTATTGAATGCAATATTTGGAAAGACGCGGGTACGTGCATCGCGAACGCCTGGCAAGGTGTGTGATCGCCGTGCTTGGCTTTGGATACTGATTGAACCATCCCGAGACGAAACATTTCCAGACCCTGTTTTGGACCTCCGATGTCCGCCTTGTCGACTGTCCAGGGCTCGTTATGCCTTCATTGGTACCTATGGACGTCCAAGTATGTACGTTTTCCCCGTTCCTGTGAAACCATATGAATTTCCAAGAACAGGTTTTGTCAGGCGTCCTTCCAATCTCTCGTATCTCTGCGGTTCCCTTTTGCGTACACCAGCTTGCTCGACTGCTTCCCCTGGAAAATATTCTAGAACTTATTCATCCTTCATTGTCGGCTTCATCCACGTCCGATTCTACCGCAACGGCAAGCGATCGCCGCGTAATCTCACCGTCCAGGAAGTCTACCCTGAACGACGGGTCCAAGTCCAAACCCGCGTGTTCGACTTTGGTCGCAGACAAGCGCACCTGGAGACCAGGACAGCACCCGGTGGAAGCGGCCGAAATTCAGTCCCAGGCACCAAGATGGACAGCAAATGACATCATGACCGCGTACGCTGACAAGAAAGGATGGGTCACTGCCAAGGCTGGAAGACCGGACATACATCGGGCAGGGAACGCCAGTGGGTGTCTGTCGGCTGTTCGCTCGAAAAGCGCGCTGACTATTTGTGGTCATAGTATTGAGGTTGGTTGCGGAAGGCAAGATTCCATGGGCATTCTGGCCTCCTGGCAGTTTGGTTTCTGCGGCAGATGGTATTTGGCTCAAGGATGGTGTACAACAACACGGACTGGACGAACCCGAGATGGACGAGGAAGAGGAGGACAGTGAGGAAGAAGCCAGTGAGATGGAAGAATCGTCGAGTGAAGCAGAGGACGATGGATCAGATGATGAGGAGGAGGCTCGGACTGGAGGTCTTGGAAGGTTTGGTGCGCTGAGGATTGAATAGATAGTCAGTCAGGGGTTAATTAGCCAAATTCGTTCTTGGTTTCCTCCGCCAGGCAATGTTGAGCTCCTGGTTCAGTAGCAGGTCGAGCCGTCACCGAAAAACACCTTCCAGCCCTCCACCAGCACCAGAAAATGCCCAGTCTGGTCCTTCGAATGCCTCGTCGGTCTCCCAGTCTACCGCAAGGGCTTTGCAAACGCCAGATAACCAGCTCGACGAGGCCCATGCACACACCAACGACCCCAGTGTCTACGCACCTACCCCCAGCCTGATTCACAGCACAGAAAAAGCAGGGACACTGGACGTGCCCGCCGGTCGCGAGAGCGCTCGGATCACCCAGGCCTCTGTATCAGAACGCCCCGACAAGATCCCATTTACGCCTCAGGACGCCATCATCACACAAGTCTTTGGCAAGTCTGTCCGTCCTACGACCGATTTTGTGTACGCCACGCCATCACTACCGCCTTCGAACCCACTGCAACCGTCCGCGTCGCTGACGACGGCCGATCCCGTGTCTACAGCACAGGCCTCGCGTGCGCGTCCAGGTCCTACATTGACGATCTACGACCCCTTTTCGGGCGTCAAGCTCGGGGGGCATACGCCCATGTCGCCTTTGACGGCGACGCCGGGAGAGCTGGCTACTCCTACGGCACTTCCTACGGCGGACGACTGCAGGCTATGGTCGAGTCTGGAGCGTATACTGGAGCTCCAGGCAGAAATAGCTGCCATGCACGCGGACATGGAGGGAGTTGGCGGGAGAGGCACGGGTGGCGTTGCGAGTGAAGGTGGGAATGCCCGGGGATCCAGGAAGAGGATGAGGAGGGGTCAAACGTTGCCGGTCGGCGACGAGGAGCCCGAGGAGCATGAACATGAGCGCGGTGTTACGGGGATAGCTGCCTCTGAGATCTCCACTGAGCACTCGGACGGCGAGGACGATGACGACGATGACGACGAAGATGACATGCATGGGCATGGCAAGCGGAGGCGAGACGAAGAATTTACCAGACTCGCGGAGCAGTTTGCACAGCGAAAGGCGGCGATCGGGGGGATCATGAACAAGGTTCGTGACGTCCTGGCATTGATTTGCGCTCCTGAACAGCCCCGGCAGCTCGACGCCCTCTCCACAGCTCTCAAGACGTTCCACACGCTCCCCCCACCGCTTTTTGATTTAGCAGTATCTCCGCGCACCGACACCATGTCGTCTAATGCGTCAGCGGCGTCCTCGCCTCCTCCGCTGCACGTGTATCCTGTGCATCCATTGTCCTCTTCGCACTCGATCACTCCAACAGCCACAACGCTCCGTCCACCTGCCCCACCCGTATCCACGTTGGTGACCTCGGGAGATCCGAGTGCTCCACTTGGTGTTTCGCCTGTAGTTGCACCTGCCTTGCCTAGGATAGCATTACCGATGATCCTACCTGGTACCCCGCACGTGGAGAGTCCGGCTGATATGGACCATACCCAATCTATCTTGCGACGTGTGCCATGAGCGCGTCGCGTGTTTCTAATATCGGTAGTTATTGTCTCTAGATCCGCTGCCATACACTTCCAGTCGTACGCGGATGATGCACAGGATGATCATTAGACAAGTGTAACGATACATATCGTAAAGCCGTGGACTAGTCAGATACAAATACATGATCGTGCATAAATAGATGGTCAGCGAAATAGGCACATAAGTAGCGAGAGGGGCCAGCCCGAATAGAATGAAAATCTGCTTAAACGGATGCACCCAAGATCTCGAGCGCTGCTCTCAATTCTCTGATGGCCTGCTGTGTGTCTTCGTAATCAAGTGCCGAAATGGCAAACTTGCAGTGCTTTTGCGCCTTTGCAACGAGTTTGGGGGTCAACTCTACATCTCGTGGTGGCGGGTACGCAGGCACGTGCATGGAGTCCATCGGAGGCGGTGGTGCGACGGGCAGAGAGGGGGGAGAGTGAGGTGCAGGGAATGGTGGCACGGTGTGAGGTGGCGGTGGTGGGGGCACGACGAACGAAGGGCCAGTTCTTGGGGAACCAAGGGACGCGGCCGTTGGTGTATAGGATTGTATTCCAGTGGGCACAAAGCCCGGTGGAAGTTCGGCAAGCATGGCAGAAGGCGGGGAGGCGTCTTGGGGATGGAAAGGTGGGGATGGAGCGGTGCGGCTGGGAGGGGAAGATCTACTGTGTGCGTCGATGGAGAACCGGACCCTACCTCGGCTGAGAGTAGTGTCTTCGAGAGGCTCGTCATCGCTGCGAGCGCCTTCCATCTCGGTGCTAACCCACGCAGCGCGAAGCTTGCTGCTGCTGGCTTGGGCTGCGGCCCGTGTCATGGGGTCGATGACATGCTCGTGCCAGTTGTTCAAGCTATCTGAGCTACCAGCTGTGCTGTCGAGTCCAGGCGATCTGACCTGGTCAAACCCAGGTGTGGCGGTGGTGTTCCAGCGCCCGGGAGTGAGCACTTCGTTGTCGTGTTTATCTTGGTCCGGGTAGACCGGGAGATAGTTTGTACGTGCAATGTCAGCAGGGGGCGGAGAGTGACGTTTGGGAGAGCGCGAGGATGACTTGGTAGGGGGAGATGGATCGCGAGGGGTTGGCCTTGGTGGCGTCGGAGGGTGCTGTGCCGAGGCAAACTGGTCCGAGGAGGGGGCAAGGTCAGGGTCTAGCGGAGACCCTGCAGGGCCTGGAGTCGGATGTCTGCCTTCGCGGAAGGCCTTGGCGATATCGACTGCTTTCCATTTGGCATATTTCAGCTTGTTCTCTGTCTTGGATGGAGTTAGTGGGCGCGTATGGTGGGACGGAAATGGACCTACTGATTCTGTGACGTCCGTCTTTGAGAAGACGCGAAGGACTTCGAAAAAGTTGGCAGCTGCGAGGAACTTTTTGGCGGTGGACCTGAGATGAGGCAGGGGTGAGATGTTGGGTGGCGTGAAGGGGAAGGAGAATATACTTTGTTGCGTGTCCGGTCCTGTCTTCGTCGTCTGCCATCTTGAACACTTTTAGGGCAAAGTTTTCGACATATGCGGCGCTGGCTTCCTCGATGTCGATGGTGTCGACTGGGCCAATCTCCTTCTTGAGACGTTCGAGTGCATCGAGGAGATTGTTGAGAAGTTTACGGGAATTGGGATCCTGTGCTTTGAGGGATATGCCCAGTTGCGCAGCATAGTATGCACCTAAAAGGTGGTCATGACGTGCCAGAAAGAGCGAATATGATGAACCCGTACACCAATATGCGACGACGGGTTCGGGTTCTACGAGTTCCTCTGCGCGTTGCAGATAGGGTGCGATGGATTTGAGACTGAGAGAGAGAGGTGGTAGACCGAGAGACATTTTGAGTTGGTTGTTATTGTTGCTGTTGCTGTTTACACTTTTGGTTTTATACCATACACCACCGATCCTCGTGTTTGATCTGATACCAGTCCAGATTGAAATGAACGTCTCTCTTAATACTTGCCAATGCCACGACCTCCCAGGTGCATCGACCACGCCTCGAACTTGTCCACGATCCCTTCCGAGTCTTTGGTCACGTTCACTTCTTCCTCTTTCATCTTAGATCCTTCCCCTTCCTCCGATGTCCCCGCATATCCACCTGACCACTGTCCCCTACAGCTTGCCATCCCTGCCCTCCGCTCCGTATCCTCCATGCGGGGTCTCCTCCGAGCAGAGACAGGCGACGCCACCGTAGAGCTGGACATCTACGCACAGCCAGGCAGCTCAGGATACCGCGTCGGTCAGAGGATCGAGGAGGGCTTCCTCACACCAGGTGGCAGCACTCTCCCGGCCGTCGTCGGCGCCGCGTTCGAGATGGGCAAGGAAATATGGCGCGAGGACACCCACGACAAACCCTCTCGGAGGGCCACATGGAGGGCGAGGCCCAAGGAAACGGACGACTTGCTCACCCCGGGCTTGTCTACCAGCGACACCCTGCTCCAGATCTCGGCACCCCCACTCAAGAGCACATCGGAACTACGCATCCTCCTCGGCAACTCCGCTTTCCGGCTAAAGCGCAATGCGTCCGTCATGCCACCCAGATCGTTCCATTCCCTCAGTTCTCGTGCACTTTCCATCGTCGAAAACGACGATCTCCACCCAGACGCGCTAGCTCTCGAAAAGGCGAAACCTCGTGCCCGCGTCGAAGTCGACATCGTCCTCGAGAGCGAAACTTGCGTTCAAGGCAACCCACTCAAAGGTCATATCACCATTCATGTCCGCAAGAATCCCAACAAGAATCAGAACACCCCAGTTCTCCTCTCCAAAGCAAAGGTTCGCGTCGTGGGCTATGAAGCAATTCCATACGGAAATACACGCTGCACGTTTTATCAATGTACAGCCCTCTTGTCCACCGTCGCACCAGCTTGGGATTCCGTCTTGGCAAGTTCCCCCGACCAAGACGGCTGGGCAGAAGCAAAGGAGGGCGTTCACATCTTGCCCTTCTCGCTCACCCTTCCCCTTGATGGAACCTGTGGAATCGCCAAGGGAACGCTCAACATTCATTCAGGCGTGGCACTCAGATATTTCGCCATGGCTTCTCTCAAGCTCAAAGACCCTGCATCATCCGCAGAATCCGTCGCTCACTTTTATCGCTCTTGCGAAATTTGGCCCCGCTTATCCTTCACCGCAAAGCTCTCACCCGCACCACGTCCATTGGTGAGCGAAGCCGCCAAGACCGTCTTCATGGGAGGAAGTGGAAAAGTAAGGCTGACCGCGGCCATGCACAGACTTTATTGGGTTGCTGGTCAACGATGTGTAGTCCACTTCCGGGTCGTCAACGAGTCAAAGAGGACGGTCAAGGGGGCTTCGATTACCCTGCTTAGAACGACCACCGTCTTCAAACCCCTCGCCGGACGAAAGGGAAATACCGATCCCGATCCCGATGCGTGCGAGACAATGACGATGAGAAAGGTAGTTGCCGCAAGCATGCTCGTGATGGGCCAAAAGTGCTCCAAAGGTCATGCGAGCGCAAAGGGGTGGTGGACGGGTGTACGGCCCGGAGATACGGCAGACTTTGTTCATCACATTGTATTGCCGGTGAGCTTGTTTCCGTCGGGACTCGTCCGATGATCCGTGTCTCATTGATGAATGACAGGCTGATGCCTTGTCCGTGTCTCGCGTGAGGCTACTGGAAGTGGAGTACACCCTCAACGTCAACGTCTCCACAGGTGGCCTCTCCTCTGACGTCGAAGCAACCTTGCCGATCAGAATCATCAACTTCCTCTCCATTGATTCCCCACCAACATGCTCCATTTCACATTTGCACGGACGACTCCGTGCCAAGCCACAACTCGGACGCAGTGATACGTGGTACCGCAAGTCTCGATGCCATAACGAGGTGGAAGAGACCGTGCCTGGAATGAAGTATTCGAGCACAGAGATGACGGTAGTGGCGCAAGAAGGCGCGGTGGGGTCAGATGCCGGGGTCTGTTCAAGAGATACCAGCGAGGACTCGCCGTCAGTCTACCCCACATCCGACTCGACAGGCACCATCACACAACGTCTAAACGTGACAGCTTCTTTGGACGAGATCGATCGTGTCATAGGGACCGACTCTCGGATACTTAATTTCGTTGCGGGAGCCGGGCAGCTTACGGGTTCGGGATCAATGGGTTCCAGGCTTGGCTTGCGGGGTCCTCGCGGTCCACGTCTCGCGTCGCTGCCAGAGGCGATTGTTCCCAAGGAGGAGAGCACCCCACGAAAGTATCAGAGGTCGAACACGCTGCCGGATCGTATACACGAGGGCAAGGAGACAGTCAAACCGTTTGTCGGGAGGCAGCCGGATTTGACGCGTGCGTCTTCGATGCTGGTGGCCAAGACGAGGACGGATGAAGAATTTCAGAGCAAGATGACGACCAGGTCCAAGTCGGAGTTTTTGATGACTCGCTAGATGACTGTCTCGTCCGTCACATTGGTTTAAGATCATTGCACATATATCGCTACAGAATTTCAAGTACAAGGTGGTGTGAGTGGAGGTGATAGATCCGACGCATCGCGTCATGCCTAGTACATTTCTAGGCTCATGCCATCATGAATCTCATAGTCACTGAGCGTGATATGATCCTTGTAGATGGTGTACCTAGGAATAGGTCAAGAATACGACCACGCAGGGTGACCGAAAGCTCACCATTTCTTCAGTTGGATCTTCTTAGGGTCTGTTCCTGTCTGCGCAGCAATGAGACGCTTGAGATCGCCGACCGTATCGTCGGGGCTGCACTTGACACGAACTGCGCGAGAGTCAGACACGGTGTAACTAGATGGTAATAGCAGACCTTTACGACCCAAACGATCGTTTGCAATAACCTAAACAGAGCGGTGAGCCTTTGCGGGTCTGAGCCAGCTGCGAGTCACGCACTTCAATCAGGCTCATCGGCGTTACTGTCCAAGAGAGGTGTGATATGTGACATGACACGAGAGACACGTGACAATGCGCGGAGCGTGACAATATGACCATGGCACTCACAACACCAGCCAGAACGGCCACCGTCCTCACCGCAGCGACGCCCTATCGCCCATATCCTCAACTACAACCCACACAACGAGCAGGTCCAAATGTCACAGACGACTACGAACGTGAGCCCCGTCCAGGCTGACCCTTCAGCGCCATGCTGACCCTCGCAATAGGATGGTACACCGAGCAAACGCCAAACAATCGCATGGTGCTGTCTCTGCGTTCCACGATCCATTCAGAGATTGGATGGGCACTCGACAGGTTGCACAGGCTGTGCACCAACGACCTATTCATGCTAAAGTCTCTCCCCGGACTCACAGACGCGCTGTTTGAATGGCCTGAGTGGTATGTCAAAGAAGGTTACCTCGAGTCCGAAAAGTATCCCTTCTTTTCCATGTCCCCAGAGGCAGACAGGAAGCGCAGGCACTCCATCGAATCCCTCTTTGTCCTCCGTAACTCGGCGACAAACGAGCCCAATGCCCTCGAACTTGCTGAATCCCGGCGAACCCAACCCCTCATCTTTGGCGCGCTCAGCAACCTCGATCCGGAGTCGGACGCAAACACCGAGTTTATTCTAAACATCATCGAACTCTTGCAACCCATCTCTTTTCGTGTCACCCTCCCCCATCCAGACTCTGGAGAGACTAATCCACTCCGCACCCTGCTTCAGATCGCAGGTCGCTCGTCGAACCGAACCCTCATCGTTTCGGCCCTCTCCGTTCTTGGACAACTGTTCGTGTACCCTCCGAACGTGTCACGGCTTACAGCCGATTCGCCAGCCCTCGAGGCCTCGATACGATACCTCCCGCTTTTCATCGACAAGCCTCTCGTCGAAGCGTCTTTGAACTACTTGTATGCCCACATTTCTCATCCGCCCATGGCAAAGGCATTCCTCCTTCATCCATCCTTGCCGAGTACTCTCAGGGTGCTCGTTAGCCTTTTACTCGTAGAGCAGGTGGAAGAGGAGGTCTCTGTCGATATTACAGGTTCAGTCCGCACGATATCTGCCAACACGACCCTTGCTGCCCCAGATCATGATTTGACAAGCGAAGAGTTGGAACGACTGTTGCCTTTGCCTGAGCCGACGCGGTGTTACGAATGGCACGTCCACTTGATTTTTTCAGGCGTTTTGCTCACTTTGCCTGCTAGGATGAAAGCCATGTTCGTCGAAGAACCAGACGGCGAGGTCACACAAGTCGATTTTTGGAACCTTTACAAAGACGCGTTCTCTCCGCACGTTGAACTTTATCCAGTGCTCGTGGCGTCAGACGTGATCAAGAACGTCAATGCCGTATTTGAACACGCCCAGGCTATGGTGCTTCCAGGCCCGCCCCAACGCTTCGTTGTCCATGGGGTTGGCCGGAGGAAGGAAACACAAGCAAGTCAGCGATTCAGATGCCACTGGGACAGATCTCAATGTAGTGCGACGCCTCCCTCGAGTGCTGGTGAATTGTACGATCATCTCATCCAACATGTCGATGACATCGAAGCAAGTCATGGATCATGTCTCTGGTCTACTTGCGGTGCTGCTCGAATGCCAAAATCGTATCTGAGACTACATGTCCTCACACACTTGCCATCCTCGCAGCCTCCTGCCAGACACCCATCGCAAGATGACAACATCACGATTGCCGTAGACGACAAGTACCCTTTGGCGAACCCCACGTTACGCCCGCCACCACCACCGCGGTCAACATCTGTCAAGTTTCCTCGTCCAATAGTCGATCCCCCGTCCAGCTCTCTCACCGCATTACTCATCATTCGCGTCCTGTTCCATACTTCGTTCGTTGCGACGGACTTGGCACCCAGACCTGACGGTGAACGGTTCGGCTTCCCTGGGATGGTAGAAGAAGACGATGGAGAGGTCAGGAGCGAGGACTACGTGGTTGAGGTGGAGGGGGAAAGGAAGGGACGCAGGGCGTTTATGGGAGTCAGGAAAATGATGGAAGGTGTTAGGATGAAGGACGAAACACTTGCAAGTTGGATTGCAGAGATGGTCGACGCAGGAATTGACGGGTTGCTGCAGTAACAGAGATGCGATGTTTTTTTTTGGGAGCCATGATAAAAACGTTCATAGCCATGGACAACTTGACCTTGGAACTCTCTGGGATGCAGGCCCCGCCGCTTCTCTTAAACTTGAGGCTTGATGATGCCTTTACTGATTTTATAGTATACGATCGAAGAGTCTTCGGAACAGATGGCGACGAAGAGCGTTTCAGTTACGTCCTCAAGCTGGTTGTCTAGTGCAGCAAATGCCTCACGGATCCTGCAAGAGCCTAAGTGGAGGGAGAGTAGACCTGGAGGCTCGACGTACCATGATGTACTAATGGATTCCGCAAGTTTACAAGGCACGACGACACATGCTGACGGTGGTTCTCCTGCAGTCTGCAGAAAAGGATGACCAGCATTTCGCAGACCAGCCAGATCGTACGCACGAGTGAAGGTCGGAGACCTTTGATTGCGCCACGTCCACATGGTGCAAGTTCGAGCACCTGGACATCTGTCCATTTCTGTGCTATGGAGTATTGGTTGGGTCACGTTTGGGAGGGTAAGGACATACAGAGGGTGACGTCGTTGAACGTCTGAAAGAGCGCGCCGGCAGATTTTGGATATTTGCTGGTGAGCGAGGCGAGGCGAGGATACTGGTACGATGTTGAACACGACTGGGATGCTCTTTGCGGTGAGGTACTTACAGACGGGTGAGACTGCATCGGTCGAAGAGAGGCACTGGACGTCGTCACACAACACGACACCACCACTCATGAGTACGGTATCGGTGAAACCAAACTCGAGGTGTTCTGCGACAATCAACAAGTTGTTTCAGGCAAGCTTCTCCACTCCCGAGTGATCAATCCTGGCTCTTTCTGACTTGAATACAGGGCCTTTGCCCAGCTCAAATATCCCCTAACGACACCGACCAGCAATTCTGGCAAGAGTTCTTTGCTCTTGATCTCGACCGCGACTTTCTGAGCAAGTTCCTCGCCGCGTCGTCAAAAGACGAGTGTATACACGTACACAAGGTCTGTTCCCCTCCTGTCGTCATGCACGTATACTGACTAGTTCTGGGCGTCCCGTTAGTAGCCGGTTCTAAGCTTGTTGTTTGGAACATGCGTCAGCTTTGCAGCCAGAAGTGAAGAGGATGAGATCATCCGGTTGCGGGCGGTCGAGACGCTGACTGTCGTACTCCGCTCTATACTCGCAAAGAACCTAGCGGGATGGGAGGTCATGGTGGTCTTTGCCGGCGAAATCAACGAGAGTGACGAGGTGTTCATGGTAGGTTTGACTACCTGACGTGAATGACACCAACGTTGATACACGGTACTGTACTTTTGCAGGAGTTTGTGGACATGGTTGTTCAAATCCTCGGAGATGACGGGGCGCCCAGTACGTTTGGGTTTGACGTGATTCATGACTCGTGATAGTGATTGCA
>JBBPLG010000348.1:0-25475 GCA_038089695.1 Xanthoconium separans | reverse complement strand
GCCAGGGTAACTCCGACCAGAGTTGTTCGGAGTTGATAACTATGGTCAAAGTTAGGGATATGACAGGAGCAAAACTTGATGCTGGGATCATCAAGTCAGGGATCCAACAAACACAAGCAAACTTTTGCACAGGTCATTTTGTAGGCACAGACTGATCTTGGTTGCCAAAAACCCTCCTCCACACTTTGTGGGAGTTGGGGACTGAGTGTAACTTAGTTACTAGGGAGCTCAATATTTGCACAATCAAATGATAATTTAACTTGGGGTTGACATTCTGCAGACAGCAGTCATGGTGGATAAACAGAAGTGGAGTTCCATATGGTAACTTGAATACAACCCAAAGTGGAAGTAGATGGATAACACCAGACAGCTCAATATGTGGCTGTTGTGAGGAGAGAAGATGAGTCCATGAAGAAGAGGAAACAGACAGAAAACATGGAAATTTATAATAGTACATAAGTAGGTACATCATGACTACTGCAGCCATTCATCAGTACCACAGCTTACCATAGGGGCATTAAGAAAATGCATATCACACTAAAGAGTACATTAATTCATTACTTTCTGTAGTATTTGAGTTATCACTTAATTCTTCTGTGTGTTGATTTTATTAAAAGGATTTTATTACAAAACATGTAGGTAGCCTACCATCTGGTTGGACTGAGGGAAAGAAGGTGGGAGTGAGTAGAAGGCTCATATCAAGGGAAGGTGGAGTGGTTGTATAGATTAAGGGATAGCTGAGTCTGTATCCTAGTGTAATGGAAGATGTCCAGTTGAATCCAGATCAGATTGAAAGTGGATTGCCTGGATTCAAATAGGATTGAAACAGGATACCAAGGATATATGTGGACAAAGCAATCAAGGATAGAAATGAAATTGATTTCCTGTTACTGGAGAATGGGGGTAAAGGCATATGTGAACATAGGGAGCCACTAGCTCCTATTTATATCCTGACACTGTTGATATCTCATTAGCAGCAGGATTTGGTCTTTGAAACTTATGTAGCTACAACAGGGTAATGACTCAGACTGGCTTCAACATATGTAAACAACAAAATAATCTGCTAAAGTGGACAGCTATGCTCTGCTGTGTCTGGCCCTCAGGCTGGAAATGTATGGAGAATGACAATTGTTGAGTGAGGTTGCTTAGGATGGTGATGTAGTATGGAAGTGGCTTGTGGCCCAAGGTAGAAGAAGGTGACTGCCCAGACTTGGATTTGTTGGATTGGTGATAGCAGCCAACTCTTCCTCCATACCCCCATACTTGGAATCCCCATCTGAGATAACAATCTGAGATAAGTGCTGTTCAAGTAATGTCATTTCTGGTCCACCTTTAAAGTACCAAAGTGTTGAAGGTTTTAGATGGCAGCACAACAAAGGTAAATGCTCACCATGAACATGAACCATTCCTGTTGTTGGTGGCCTTGTTGGATCAATTTTTGGCTCCTGCACCCTGAAGATAGCTACAGGACCTGGTAGTAAGAAAATGATGAATGGGGTGATTTGTCAATGCTACATACCAAGGTTTCGAATCTCACAGAATGATTTTTGATCCCAAGCTGATGCAAGTGCCTTCTGTAGCTCACCAGAAGCCTCAAGCAAGTTTGCCAGTGCTACTGTGCTAAAGTGCTCTGTATCACTCCCACTGCGGTCTAGGATCTCAGTCAGGAGGCCACTCCAGTCATAGATGGACCACTGGTTAGGCATGGGGGGGGCCCTGTGTTCCACTACTCCCTGAACCTCTCTGTCAAGCTTTCTGTGGGTGGCATCATCAAGAAGGTTTGGAACAGTATTAAGGGGCATGATGGATGGAAGTGAAGCTCCTCAGGGAGCACTTTTATTATTGCTTAGTAATGCACATCAACAGAAGTCAGTTGCATTGAGACACATCTTAGATGGTCAAAAGAAAGTAACATGGATATGACTAGCAATGAGCTTATTTTGTACTGAAATTGTCATTCTGTATTATGTTCCTGATGCTTGGTTGTCTTATGCTGTTGATTCATGGCATCACAGTGACAAAACATTTTGGAGCTGCACAGTGACTACAGCATACTGCCATTGTTCCATCACCATGCCCCCTGTTGGAGAATGTGAGTAGAAAGCAAGATATGGTGCATTTAAAGTTGCAGGTGGTAGGTAAAGTCTTCTTGCTTCCATGCAAGGTTTGTTCACCAGCATGAGAGCTTGGTCTGCCTCTGTGAACTCAGGGTCAGCACAGCAGTCACAGTGGCTGAGGCATCTTGAGCGATTTCAATGCAGCTCGTTCAACTTCAGAGAGACTCGTATGTATACACAGAAATGACTACATGTGGTGGACGTACATAATTGTGTGAAAAATGGTGCGATTTCAAGATCTGCCGACTGCACCGTAGGGGATACATATGGTTCCATTCATGCACTCAGCGCCACACATCATTCAAGGTTTGAGCACCAAACGCTCCTGTTGCGACTGCATTGTTGGGATCCGACTCCCACGTCACCTGTCCATTGTAGATGCGGATGTACTTGTACTGGATCGCACTGTTTGCGGGTAGGTTGACCGTCGCTTAGCGACGTCTCGTCAGTCAAGGTCCCGCGAACCGAGGGAACAACGTACTGCTCCAAATCGGGTAGTTGGCAGAGGACAAGAGAATAGGGTTCGACGTGCCCCAGTATGTCAGCGCGCTGACAGACCCGGTGAGGTAAATGTTTTCTATTATCCAATGGTGGTCAGTATGACTTGTGCCAGCATGAAGACTACGCACCTCCCGGGACGGTAGTTGCATTGACGTTGAACTCGACCGAGACCGTCGGGGCGTAGCTCGTCGAGCACGCACCCGAGACGGACAAGCCCTGTGCACCCCAGCTGGCCGAGGTCTGTCCCGCGCGCGCGGCAAAGGCGGTGAGTGCAGAGGCATAGGACCAGGTGAGATCGATGGCGCTGAGGGGCGAACCGTTGCTCCTGCTGTATTGTTCCGAGAGCGACCCGGTTGAAGGGGTATACTGTGCGGCGACAGCGATGAATCCGTCAGCAAAGTTGTTGACGGCGGCAGTGAGTGAAGCAAAGGCGGACGAGGAAGAGGTATAAGTGCCGGTGGTGAGCGAGGTATTAAACTGCTGGAAGAAACCGAGAGAGGTGGGCGTGACGGTGAGAGAACCCTGCTTGTTCCAGACGATGAGTGCGTCGTAGAGTTGCTCTGCGACGGCAAAGGTGGCGAGATACCACGGCTGGAGGACAGGTGAGATAAGAGACGTTGAAGAGGGTGGAGCACCTACGTTTCCGCCCTGATAGACGTCTTCTTGGTATCGGCCAGTCGCGACGGCAGCGTTGGCCGGGATGCCAAAGTTGATGGAGTATATGTTGCGGAAGGAGTCGACATATGTCTTGAGGTTGGAGAGGGCCGTGTCTGAACAAGGCTGGAAGGTGGTGTCGTCACAACCTGCGTTGACGTCAAAGGTGTGTATGGAAGCGAGAACCGTGTTTACGTCGATGCCGGAGCGGCCACCGGCGGTGTTGGCGGTCATGTAACCGGGAGAGGGGGTCCAGTAAGACTAGGTTGGAAAGTTGATCACAAAATTGAGGCACGAGAGGGAGTACATGCCTGAAGGAAGCAGAGGAGATTGTCTGCTTGAGTAGAGTACTGAGCGGACGACTGGCCAATGGCGGTGGCGAGGGATGCACCCTGACGCAAGGCACGGTGTTGTACGGCTGTGGTGAAGAAGGAAGAAGAGTCGATTTCTTCCCAGAGATCAAAGGTGGAGAGGTTCCAGTTGGCTGCGACATAGTCGAGGTCGAGCTGAAGGACGGGCCAGAGGGTGTCTGTTACATAAGAGGTATTTCCGTTTGCGATAAGCCAGTTGGCGTAAGTGATGATGGCGGTAGAGCGGAGGGCGGGACCGTCGCGTTGGGGACGACCCCACGGGCCTTCAAAGGCGGTCTCGTTGATGTAAAACTTTGGTTCGCCGAGGCCACCAGAGGACAAGGAGCCGGAGGGGTTCGTGACCTGCTGTATGGCTTGCTCTGCGTGTACGAACGCATCGATGAGGGACCCGAGGGTGGTGTCTTGGCCGAGGGTGTACTGGTCGATAAGAGTCTTGAAGACGAGAGACGAGTCGCGGACCCAAGTGTAGAGGTAGTTCGGGTTGGAGGTGCTCGGGCTGGCGATAACTACGCCTGGCTAGTGGGAGATGAGCGTCGTCCTTTCAGTAGAGCATACGCACATATGCGGCCGAGTAGGAGGGGCCGATGTTGGCGAGCAAGCCAGCCTTTGCGATGGACGATTCAGAGTCGACATACGAGTCGACTGCGCCGGAGAGAATGCGGCCCACCGCGATGAGAGCTTGCAATGAGGAACGCATTGGCTCATATTAACTGTCATATGGTTAGATATTTAAAACAAATGAGAAGTCACGTGGGATGATATTACTTGTCCCGTGGTATTCCGGGTGTGTGTGTGTGTGCGTCTTCTTCACGATGATGATGATGATCAAGTGTCTCTCATTATTATTTCTACTCTCAGTGCAAAGTTGCTCAGCTGCTTATTACACGTCTCTGCACAAGTTCTCTCCGACCAATCAAGAGGGTACTTGGCTTTGGGGTTGGGTCTGGGGTCCAGAGTGCGCCGTCTCGGTGGTCGATCGCACTCCACCGCTCTCCTTTCGCTCTCGTCCTGCTGCATTTGGCCCAGAAATAAACGACCCCGTACTCGGATATGTCTTGCCTATCTCTTCTTTCACGTCGCCCTGTCCACCCTCGTCACTCCCAAACAACTCAAACGCCGCATGTCCCCCGCTCTGCATCCACGGTCCACACAGTCCAGATCCCAAAGAGTCTTGGATCGCCCTCGTACAGCGCGGTCACTGTCCCTTTGTCGACAAGGAAAGTACCCCCCTCTTTCTTCTCTCCCTATCATCCCTTGATTATCCAGATCAGGTCAGAGAAGCGCAGCGCCTCGGCGCACGAGCCGTCGTCGTCGGCGGCGAAGACCCACTCATAACCGGCCTCCCAGACACCCTCGTAAACATGTATAGTAAAGGTCTCTCCCTCTCTTCCTTCCCGTTCCCCCTCTTGACTCTTTCCCCAGTCGATGACTCCGACATCGCCATACATTCCACCTACATCACTTATGCCGACTATCTCGATCTCGTCCTCTTGATCGACTCTTCCACAACTCGTCATGCTGGTATGAAAACCCTCTCTCTCCTCATCACAACACAATACTCGGCCTGGGAGTGGTACTCGTACGTCCCCTCCCCCATCTCTCTTTCGCTCGATTCCCATTCCTATCCAGCCCTATATTGACATTTATCGTCATTTTAATCCTCCCCTCTTGTCTCACTTTCGTCACCCTCCTCATACACCGCGTCCGTCTCGCACGCGCAGCACAACGTGATCGAGCGCCAGAACAGCTCGTAAAGAGTCTCCCCTGGAGAGTCTGGACCGGCTCCGGTTGGGAAAAGCACAACAGCGTCATCCCTTCCCGGTCCCCTCCAACAACCCTCGACCTCGAAGCTGCAGACAACAGCGCATCCATACCTTCCGGCTCTCAGGACCCAATACCATGGTGTGGCTCTCAGCTCGAATGCGCCATCTGCCTCTCCGAGTTCGCAAAGGGTGACCGCGTTCGCGAGTTGCCTTGCCACCACATATTTCATCTCGACGAGGTCGACACCTGGCTCATCAATCGCAAGAAAGTCGTACGTCTCCTCTCTCTCTCCTCTCTCTCCTTCACTCCATCTCCTCCATTCCAGTGTCCAGTATGCAAGGCAGACGTCACTCAGCCTTGGCATATATCCCTCCCACATAAGACCTCCAACTCTCCCAACTCCCCTCCCACGGAACGCACCCCACTCCTTCACGACCAACACGAGGACGGAACTTTGCCGAACGCTTGATGCTCCGTGTGTGTATGTGCTTGTATTATTGTACACTAGTCTGTTGCTTTATTTCCAGTCTGGACCCGATTTTCGAGAGAGGCCTGTGTTACATTGTTGTGTCGCCTTTTTATCCCTTTCCGAATGATTAGGTTTCATCCCCGTGTGATTCCATCCCAAAACCGGCCCGTTGTCTCTCCGACCGAACAATAAGCCCCAAGGTACGAACACAAATTTGACAGCTCACTACTCTTGCACTATTGTTATCCAGCCTCCACGCGTTTCTCCGCTGCACCGCGCGTTGCATCCATCGCCGGTAGCAACAGGTTCTCCGACCCAACTCGCACATCCCTATTGTTCAGTGTTCACCCACCACTTTGTTCTCCTTGTAAGCACCCCAACCCTGCCCCCCTTGGTATCGTAAAGCTTAAACTCTTCCCCTTCCCTAGCCGCCTACCTGGCGCACCTCGGCTCTCCGTTATCCTCGTGAGCGAAATGCGGGTCATCGAAATCATTTAGTTATCGTCAGCTTTCGGAACTAGACCGGTTTCGGATATAGCCATTGTCCTGTTCTTGAGCTTCGGCGCGCGTGCATCCTCTTGATATGACTTGACTCGCCTCGGAGGTCTCTTGCCCCCCCCTTGACATATCTTTCTTTGACTCTTCCTTGTCTCACCCGTCCTTGCTACCTTGTCTTGCGGCCCAACAAGGCCCAGCTCGTGGTTTAATCCCTTGACCTCTGTCCCCTTTCATCATGACACCCATAGGTTATCTTCACGAAGACCCGTACTGCGTTGCGTGCAACGGTGAGCTCGCTCCCCCCTAAGCGTGCTCTCGACGCTCATCACGAGAACAACAGCGCCCAGCCTGCTCAAGAAACGAGAACCTTGCCGTTACTTCCAGGCAGGCAATTGCAGGCGCGGCTCTGGCTGTCCTTTTGCACACGTTCCTGTAGAAAGTTGGTGTCCATTCTGTCTCTCTTCGGTTCGAGCCCTCATCCAGGCTAGGCCCTACGACACCTCGCCCAGCGTACCTGTCACAACAGCACGTGTATAGTGAGTCATGTGCATGGCGCGAAACGTGTCACGACTTCTGATCACCTCGACCGATAGCGTACTATCCTCTCCGAACCCCTGTTTATCGCCCCCAAGCCCATCCTCTTTTCCTATGGCAACCATACACTCCCTTTTCACCTTCTTTCGATCCGCAGTACGGACCCGTCTGTCAAAAAGAATGTCTCTCCGATCACCCAGATGACAGGAGCGATCCGTCCTCTGCTGACTCCCCATCCACAGCGACCAGCATCGACTATCAACTCCGCATGGCCCTCGATACCGCATCGTTGGAGGGTGCAGATTATTTAGGGACTACCCGAGGCGTCGCAATTCCACCTGGCGACCTCGGGCCCAATCTGTCACCGACTTATGCTGCCTACAGTCATCCGATCCCCCCCGGCGCCCAGGCAGAGCGTGTGGCAGGAGCGGACCATCCGACGTCGGGCCAGTATCTTGGTCAGGACTCGGTAGTTGCTCTCTCGTCTCCGCTCTTACTGCCATGGAAAGGGGACCCAAGGAAGAAACCACTCGCATATAAAAGTATGTTTTTTTTTCTTGGCTCGGATCGAGCGCGTTATTGCTAAGACCTTGTCGATGCGTTCTTCAGCCAAGCCGTGCAGATTTTACGCGGCAAACGGTAAATGCACAAGCGGCGAAAAGTGCACGTTGTAAGTACCATTTATCCCTCCATGATCCTCGACGAACGCCCTCCATGTTAGCATCCATGAGCCGGAATCCAAAGGCAATACGAAAAAATCATCGCCAAAGTTGGTACCTCCAACCGACGCACAACTCCCCCCAAAGCCACGCGACAAGTACGAAGACTCTCGTTCGAGGGATTATTATCCGATAACATGGCGTGTTATTGGAGGTGGGGTGATGATGGGAGGACAGAGCGAGTTTTTCATCCAGCTGATCCTAAACCTGTCTTGATGAGTCACGTCTAGGACAAATCTGTCCAGCATTTTCCGCCGGTCACTGCAAGTTTGGCGATGACTGCAAGCTCGCGCACGAGACAGACTTGGGAACAGATCGTGCGTGCCGAGATGTGGTTGACGGACATGACCTGACGAGTCTTGCCTTAGAAGTGGGCTTCGTTGAGCCTAAGAGCGAGCCCGGCGACGCATCGCCATCCAAGGGCACGCCCCCGAAACGTGTTCGTCCGAGCTGGCCACGCAAGCCTACCAAAGTACCCACCCCAGAGATATCCGAGATTGTTCCTTGTACACCGCCCCGTCCACGGAGGCCTGCTCTCGCGAGGATAGATACATCGAGAAAGAAGGGCGAGGAAGTGGCCATCTCGTCTGCGCCAGCGTCGCCGGTGCATAGACGCACCCAATCCATGTCCATGGCCGTTGGCCCACCGCCACCTCTGGAGACAACACATTCTAGCGTACGTCACCCCTTCCTCCGCTTGCTTGGACGTGATGCCAACTAGGTCTCAGTATGCAGCAGAGCTTTGAGGATTTTATTGGAGCATTATTTTTTTTTTCCTTACATTTTATCCTGACTACGAGACCAGGATCACACTAGAATCGCATGTAGCATTTCGATCTTTTTCCTATGCCATCCAAACTTGTTTCTTCCCCAGTGTGGTCAATGCATTGTGATTGCTCCGAGATCAAATCGACCGATCAATGAACCTCGCCGTTATTTTGCTTTTGTCCACACCATGCTTTGGCCTGGGTACAAAAAAAAAGACACGACGTGCTCGCCCTTCGCCCAACTCACCCTCGTCTTCTCGCCATGACCATCCTCGCCCTCGTCACCCCCGACGCCGCGCATCCCCTCGCGGCATCCATATGGCACCACCTCGCCTGTTCCGAACCACGCGACGCAGTCCAAGGCGTTGTCCGCTGGCTCTACGACCACCTCGACAGTTCCGACACCGTCTCGTTCGCCGTGGCGCTGTGGCACGCATGCAAGTACGTACTATGCACGCCTGGCTGTCGGGTGTATCGACGGTACTGATGATTGCCGACGTCGGAGCAGCTTCAACGTCACGTCGTGGCAGTCGTTTGCATGCACGACGGTCCGACCCTCAGCGGGCCCGGGCTCCAACTGCGAACGCGAGTGCGAGTGCGAGTGCGAGTACGACTTGAACGTGCACCTCGAGTGGGGCTCGGACGAGTACCCCTCGGCTACGGACCCGTCGATGACGATAGGAGAGGATGGTGACCCATTTGGGGTCCGGCGGGAACTTGAACGCCTGTGCGAGACAATTCCACTCTCGATCGGTTCGCTCCTCAGCTTAGACTCGACGTTGGATAAGGCGGATGCGGACTCGCGGGATTCAGATAGGAGCGCGTGCGCCAAACGTTCTCTTGGAGTGCAGCATGCGCATGACGGTGGTGTGCGAGGTCACGGTAGCGAGCGCGTGCACGGCGTCTACGCGGACATCCTCGATCACCTCGCGCGGCGTTGCTCGACAGGGGATCAAAGCGCCCCGTGCGCACAGCACCACTGTCACCGTCACGGTGATGGTGCCTGGACGGGCAATAACAGTATCATTGTTGTTGCACCGTGCAGATCGCTACGTCAGCGTTGTCCGACGCTGCATGCGGCAGGCACGATCAACCAGTGGCAAAAGGGGGCGGCGTCCACATACGAATGGCTGTCCGTGCAGCAGTGCGTGCGTGCCTATCCCTCCTGTCAGGGTCATGGTACGGTGACGTCTAACGAGTCAGAGTGGGTCTGGTCGAACACGTTGTCCGTGCCTCTAAATCGGCGTTGGGCTCGCAGTGCAACTGGCCATTGCGGTCCGACTCGAGGGGCGTCGGAGGACCCACACGAAGCTCGGGGCATGGGCGTGTTCGTCAAGGCACTCGCTCAGCAAAACGCAGGCGCGTCCCTGTTCCTGAGGATGATCGTGTATATTGCATCGCTATTGTGCTGTGCGCATTCGATAATCGTGCTAGGCGAGCGAGCACGGCAACGGTCGTGATCCAGTGCAATAATGATCGATGATCTTTTAAATGTTATCTATTTCATCAGCACTTTGTTCAATGTATTAATACGTCAGCATACTAGGCCAAACATCCAATACAATCAAAGTGATGTTCTACCTGAGACCGCACGAATGCAATAGTGCGACATGCAACCGGGTGCATTTGCAGCAAGTCCATGTAGCCAGCTACTCGCTTGCCCGTGGTATCTAACAGACCCGTTAATACTTCTCCATGCATCCTTGGCTAGTGCCGTCCGAATGCGTCTCCGGCGTACTCCTCCTTGAAATGGAGCGTGGAGGCGCGCATGGGCTTCATCACCAGAGACGCATTACTCCCCGAATCCGGCAACTGGGCGTAAGGACCAGAGACCGAACCTGGCGCAACACCAGCCTGCTGGTTTGCTGCCTTTTTCTTGGCGAGACGTTTGCGCCTACAGCAACAGCGCCAGATGCAGTACCCAACGAGAAGGAGAACGACAAGAAGACATCCAGACAAGATGTAGGGCCAGCGACTGAGCACTTCTTCCTCGTATTGCGCCTTCTTCTCCGCCTCGGTCTCGGGCGAGTGTTGTTCCTGGGACGCGGGTAGAAGAGTATACTGAGGAGAGTTTATAATATTCTGGCCGTTCAACCGGACGTTGATAAAGTCTTGCACCGCAGCACTCTCGTTGGTGAGAGAGAGGAGTTGAACATAAGGGTTATTGGAGTTCGAGCCTCCCTGGACCAGGTTACCAAAGTTGATCAGTGTGTAAACGTTCCGCACTGGAAAGACAAAGGTCAACGGAGAAATCAGAGAAGAGGAAACGAAGTATCATACGAAATCCCATGCCGAGAATCATGTCATATTCCCCGAGCAAACTAAAGGCCGAACTGATGGGTTGGAACTGCAGAACAATCAGGTGTGAACAAGAACTCATTGGTGTGACTCACGGTCCCGAGGCAGGCAGTACTTCCATTCGAAAATGTTACACCAAAATCACTGGAAGATACGTCCAATGGGTGCACCGGATATGACACGCCACCAAAATTGAGCGTGATATTTATAAATTGTCCACAAGGGACGAGCCAGGCCTGATTTGATGTCGACCATTCTGCACCCTGCACACGACCGTATATGGCATCAGACACTGAGCGGGGAACCTGAGGGAGTGTGAAGCCAGAATCCAAAACGGCGACCATTTGACCGCTCGGCGCTTTCGGTACGATGGATTTGTACTGAATCGGCTGTCCGTCGGGACCAATGATACCAACATCCTTGTCCGTTAATATTTGCCAGTGCTGGTCCTTGTTTGTGAGCTTGTACACTTTCTCTACAGGGAGCTGTGGCTGATTCTTTATATTTTCGAACCCCGGAACGATGGATGATATCGTAAATTGGCCAGCCATTTGGCTACCTGGGTCGTTGTTACGGTTGAGCATCAAGGTAATGTAGTTGTCTGATGATGAATTCTGTTGAAATATCCGGTTCATGGCGCTGTTTCCCGAGTCACCGCTGAGCTTCTTATATATCGAAGACCCAGTGTTCGGACCGAGGCCCAAAAGACCATCATAGCCTTCGGAATGGATATCAGTAGAGAAAGTTGCCGTATTTGTGACCAGAACTATGGCAGGATGAGCTTGTGGGAAGGGACGGAAGGAGTACGAACTGACGGAACGCTTGGTCTTGGACGGTGTAACCGTCAAATTGAAACGGAGCGGTGTAGATGTCGCCTTTGAGGGTGGGCATGAGCAAGATTGTAGGATGCGGGACACAAGACACACCTGCGGCGTTCCCTACGGCGTAGGATAGTGTCAGGGAGTTGCCAGTATCGTGAGCACCTGGGACGGAGCCGGTCACCCATAAATCGGAGCTGTCGACGAGTCAAGGTTCAAGGATCTGACGAGCGGGAAACAAAAAGGGGGTACCTTCCTGTGTCCAACATGACGGATATCTGTCGACCACCGAGGGTGATGTTGGTATAGTAGAAGGCATTTTGGGTGTTCCCGACGGGTACTATGCTGGTGGAGGACTGGCGGGGGAGATGGTGATGAGTCGTGTCTGAGTTACGGACGGAGAAAGGAATAGAAACGGCGAGAGTAGAGAGCGGAAAGAGAAAGGAATGAACGAGTGGTAAAGAACGCATATGTCTTTTGTGGAAAAAAAGTGTCGCAGTGGAACAAGAAAGCTAGTACAATGTCAAAACCGACGCCAAGTTGTCGTAGTACGAGCACTGCCCCACGCCGCTCAGGTACGTACTCACGACCACGAATGGGTTTATCGTCGACCTGCCAGGTGACCGCCTCGTCCGCATGTAATCACTGCCATGATCTACGTTGCCCGTCTTAATATTTTGTAGGGTCTTACTGACAGTCTGTCGCTGTTCCGGCACATCCATCGGAGGATTTTATTGCCATCATGATGTGAGTATTCTGCACAGGTTCTAATGCGGTCGTCACGCCAAGGCTAACGAACCCTGGACCACTGATATAATGCGTGTTAGACACGTTCATTGCGCGTCTATCCGCTTTTCTTCTTCTTTCTTCTCCTTTCTTTTTCTCTGTGTTGCTCATGAGGTTCTCCTCGTTGTTTTCCCTCTCCATTCTCGCCTTGGCCGCTCGCGGTAATGCGTCCCATCTTCGGCTCTCAGGTCGACTTGGCTCCACCTCCCCTGCTCTACAGCGGAGGACGCCTATGTCAGGAACTTTGCCGCCTTTGAATGACTCTTCGAATGTAGTCTATACCACCAATATCACTTTAGACGGCATGCAGTTCTGCGTCATGATTGACACCGGGAGGTACGTGCCACTCACCATCATTGGGCCTATCCTCGTCTGACCATTGATTAGTTCCGATCTCTGGGTATCTACTTCTGTGCCCAATGCTGTCCCCCAGAATTATGAAGCAAGTGTAACTTATGCATCTGGCTCAGCTTCAGGTAACTACGATACTCCATACCTCTCAGCAGCATCGTACTGAGGGCATCCTTCAACACCAGGAACCGTCATGTCAGCCACTTTTGAATTTAGTGGGTTTTCTGTCGAGAACCAGTACTTCAGTGGGTCTCAGTCTTACTTATTTCAATGACCGAGCTCATCTGCCCGTAGTTTTTGCGCCAGACGGAAGTGCAGCCGCAGGTGCTGGCGGTTTGATTGGGCTGGGACCCGGTTCTGGGTCGGAAATCAGAGTGTTGGGAAACTCGTCTAAAGCCGACCCACCGTTAGACAGGATATTTACATCCAACTCTTCGGTCTCGCCTTTCATCGCGGTTCTTCTCCAACGTTCGGGTGATCCAGAGGAGCCTTTCCCGGGGGATCTCGCGATTGGAGAAGTCTCCACGGATTACCAAGACATACTCAAACAACCGCAGCTTCCTGTCACCCTCGCTCCCCTTGCGGGTGGCCAGCATTGGCAGACGCTACTCGATAAGAATGGCATCATTGGCCCGAATGGCCAACCAATCGAGATCAAGACACAAGTTACTGGCGCAACAACTCAAAATGCGACAGTCATATTCGACACAGGATTCACGCTCCCTCAGGTTCCTTCGTGAGTACCCATGGTAATACATTTGTGGAAGCTCTGACTCGTGGATGCAGGTATGTCGCTCAAGCTTTGTACGGTGATATCCCCGGTGCGACTCTTACGAACGTTACGAATCTTGGAGAAATTTGGGTTCTCGATTGCCATCAGGAGGTCAATGCGACTTTCCTTTTTGCGGGCGTGGAGTTCCCTATCCATCCTCTCGATTTAAACTTCGATGGACTTGGCTTGCAGGACGACAGTGGAAACACCGTTTGTGTCGGCGCGGTGAGCATCGTGCATTCCTGCAGATGGTGTCGTTATTGATTCTTCATCAGTTCCAGCCGTTTTCATTCGACAATACAGAAGATGGTGAGATTCTCTACGATATGATTATGGGAATGGGTTTCCGTAAGCTATGATACTTTGTCTTGGAAATCATGGATCTGATAGGCTGTCGATATCTCCAGTGCGAAACGCGTACATGCTAGTCAACTTTGGTAACATGGTGGACGCTGCTACTCCCTCCACGGACACAGCTTACATCCAGCTTCTTCCAATCACAAACGCGACTCAAGCTGCACAAGATTTTGCAAATGTCCGTCAAGGCAACGGGACTTCTTCTACTGTCGTTGGGAACAAACTCTCTTCAGATAAATCCTCCAGCTCCAAGTCGACACCTAAATCATGGCTGATTGGTGTGATCGCTGGTGTTGCCGCGCTTCTCGTTCTTGTCGCCAGCGTAGTTTTCTGTTGTCGCCGTCGCCGCACCAAAAACGCCTCGATGCACAATGCTGCCTGGGCAGCGAACACCCAGCGTTACCGGCCGATTCATGAACCCTCACCGCAGGCTGCGTATGATATGCATATGGCACCTGCTGCTCCTCCCGCCTATGGTCCCACGTACGCGTCTGAATACAGGACGGCATGGGACGCACGCTACTAAAACCAGGGTGAATTTTGTTAATCCTACTTTTGAATTTCCTTCAGTTGCTTTATTTATTGTTCCCTGTATGTACTTGGGATGACGGACATACTACTACGCTCGTTCATATCTGTTACTGTAGTATTGATGTGCGCTGCTGGAAAAGACAATTTGTCCTACTATTACTTACTAGGCGGTCTGAACAACTGATTTTAGTCGTCTGGGTCTTGAGAAGAGCTAGCTAACTGTGAACTTGCGTCAATCTGGGCAAACGAGACTCCTGTCGATATGGTTCCACTATCACTCAAAGTCATCGACGACGCCAATATTATGCAATTGGCCGTGCAAGCAGTAGGTAGAGCGTGACATCACATGACAGTCAAGCCATACAAAATCCGAATGGCCAGCTCGCCTCGCTTCTGGCTGCATCATGAAACATTTTCAATGCTTGCCAACGATCTGTTTTTCAGGTTGTCCAATCGTGCGAGTTCGTTCTCATGATGATTGTATGCTACCGCCTTTCATTCAGTAGTGCCCAAGTTCTGCGCGTCATTCTCCCCGTGGTGAGTCTGAGTGCGATTGCTTCTCACTTGATCTCTAGTGCAGCTTCGACAGTAGAAGCTCGTACTGAACAGCATCATACGCGGGGTTAAGGCCTGCCGGCCGCCACTGGCAAACAGCACCGCCCATGCTAATGCTACAGCCGACCCATACATACATACACTATAGGATCATGCGCATTCCCATAGTCATCGAGCGTAGAAGGTGATTTGACCAGAGAACATGCCAAGCAGGGAACCGTCTAGCATATGGACGGAGTATTTAGGTGACATACCCCACGAGGAAAATAGGGGACTAACTAGGGCAAAATTCAAAGTTGAACCTCCTCTGTAAACAAGAAAATCGGAAAGAACTTGAGGAAGCTCCGAGACTCGTGACACTGTGCTGTGATGTTGAACTAACCTCCCTACGTACGTTCGTCAAGCTCGACTCTCTATACGCAGTCATTGAGTCATCCTGAATAGCCGTTGGTCGATCCAGTCGTGGGTACCGTAGGACAAAGTTGGTAGAAACTGCTTTCTTGCACGTCTGATGTGGGTACACGAAAGAGGAAGGACGTTTGCGGAACAGCATTACATGCAATATGACATACCGTGACGCGTCGTGGAAATACCCGCATCGATCGTGCGCTCTGAAAACATGTGGACCTTGATCTGGGCAGTCGACCAATTTAAACTGCTCGATACGCCATATCTTCATCCCCCTGCTCTGCCGGTGCCTTCCCACGCAGGATCTTGATGGCCTGCCTCGACCTGCGCAGATAGACTGTCAGACTTAAAGTCATCACCAGTCATCAGTTCACCTGTGCCTTGGAACAGCAACGCTAGATTCCTTCGTCTCCACTCTGGTCCGTCTGGTGAGGAAAGCTGACATGTTTGCTGAGCCTGTGAGTCCTACTGAGGGAGTGTATCCACAGTATGAGCACTGAATGGGTGTCTCAAAAAATCCAAAATACCGCGGACGGCGAAGTAGGAGCGAGTGCACGGGGCAAAACGAGTTGAGCATCAAGGGTCCGAGTCGTTCACTGAACACCGTCTACGATGCAATCTACAGCACGAGAAAGCCTGCATGAACACCACCTACTCAATGAATCACGACGGAGTCGGGGAGTCCATCATATTAACCACGAGGCGATCGTCTTCAGGATCCGAGTCCTCGTTGCCTCCCCAATTCCGCAGTGTGAACACGTCTCCTCCACCTTCTTCCCTCAAAATGCTGTATACATTTGTGAGGGTCCTACTTGATGATCGATCGAGACTACTTACTGGTCAAACAATGATATCGTTTCTTCATCACCACCCGCTTCGTCAATTTCTTCGTGCAACGTTGGATGTGGCCCAAGATAGAGTGCTCTCTGGAAGCGGACTGAATCTTGAGGTTCATGGTCTCCTAACGTTCTTGTCTCGAGCGGCGTTCTTGACAGTTGGGAAGTCACTGGCGAAACGGGGGTCGCGCTATGCAAGAACACATGACGTTCGATTCCGGATGTGACGATGTGGAGCAGAGACGGATGCATTGCAACAGCATTCACGATGGACCTATGTCCTGAGAAACACAGCAAATGAGGTCAGGTGGATGCGTAGAGCTTGTTTCGATCATTAAACCAACCGTTTAATCGGCAGAGCGGTGTATCGATTTGGAGCGGGATGTACCGAGTTGCCCATTGGCTTTCGGCGTAAGCTGGGGTCCACGAGAAGTGAGCCGATATTACACGTGGGCTGCCAAGAACCTCACCACAGGCACCAGTCCATTCATGCAACATCCATTCATCCGCGTTAATTTCTTGCCTGAGCCCCAAAAGTTCGCCAAGTTCCGGTATTTTCCAGACGTAGCCCCTGAAATCATCTGACCCTGCGCCATAGAGCATATCTTCGTTCATGCCGGGCCCACCGAATGCTCCCGACTAGTTGCATGAGAGGAGCAGGGGAAACATGCCGACAAATACTCACTTTCATAGTGCATGAATTTGAATACGTTCTTTCTCCATAATTGACTGGAGATCCATCGGGATTATTTTTGCCAGTCAGAACGGCAACGGGGTGAGGATCAGATACAGCGTAAATGGTCGGAAACCAGTGCTATCCCAGAGCTCGCAACAGCGTCGTTTGCTCTGACACACGAAGACTCACAAGCATCGTCACCGCCAACCTGCTCCCTGGAGAGAGAGTTGGTCCGGGTGCATTAGTGAATGGGAAAATGGTGCTGACCATCACGATCGAAAACAATACTACTGCTTTCGGGATTGCTCAGATAGCTTAATGACCGTTTGGACAGTTTCGTGTTGTACTTTGAACGGTCGTTCAGGCGATGTATCGCGAGAAAGGATGCACTCGGGAAACCCACGTTTTGCACGATCCCTTCGTTGGATCTACTAGATAACGGACCGAACGCCATGCGGGTGTCACGAAGACACACTTGTCCATGAGAGTCACTGGTGGCAAAAATGTGTTCCATGATGGGATGTGTTTGTACGCCAGTAAACTCTGTTGCATGTTGAACGGTCCCTTGAGCAGACGACAGCCTCCTATCAACACGCGCATCATAGAGTATGATCTTGCCGTCTTCACTATGAGCACGGGAACGATCAAAGAATCGGTGAAATGCAAATTCATGAACCTAAAATGTCATGGGGCTTACCTCGCGCTGAGGAAGACCTCATCCTGATGAGGATGCGCGCTCACGCATCGCACGCTGTCCTATATGTGGCATGCATCATGATTTGGTTGATATGGCTGATAGGAGCATGCTTGGCAGAAACCCACTTACATCGTGACGTCGATAAACGTCCCGAGCGGGATGTGTCCCAAAACTGGAACCATCCGCTAGTCTTGATATATCAAATCTTAGTATGAGGGTGTCTGCGCCGCCGCTAAGAATATTAGAACTAGATCTTAAAGTACACATGAATCATTTACGGACCTTATAAGATGTTGGTTGGTTGCGGAGAAATCGAGAGATAGCACATTGCCCTACAGGTCGTTATCGCTCTCGATGAGCAGTCCGGCATTATCTCCGAGGAGACGAATACTGACGGCAGGGCCTGAGTAAGTTTGAGTCGGCAATCGCACGTCTTCTTGATTGAAGTCCCAAAGGTGGACACGAAAATCTTGGCAGAAAGTGTGCAGTCAGCGTGCGCCGTGTGGTGGTGAGCATGGGCAGATTTACCGTCTCCTGCACTGGCCAACCACCTTCCTCCATCACGAGAGAAGGAAAGGCTGTTCACGCAAGACTTGTGTGCCGTCAATTTCCTGCCAGTTGACAAGACTGTCAAGCTGGCTGTCGTCAGGGCGGTGACTCGACAGACATACCTGGAAAACGGAAAGCCATTGGCGCACGTTCTCTGCAAGATATCCTTTCTCATTCGGCCGATGCTATTCGAGGTTAGATTGTCCATGTGGACTGGACGCGACCTGCGGGAGTGCATACTCGTGGTCTAATGTAGCAGATCAGGTCGGAGTTGAACATGTGGATCAGCACGTTCATCGGTCATGAACAACCACATTTTTCTCGGCAAAGATACAATCCTGCATTGGTACGAGCGGAGGCTGTCGAGTAGATACACGGAATATTAGGACTACATAAAATACGTCCTCAAGATGCCTGATCCCTATATACGTGACGCATCTATGCAACAGGAAGTTGGATATGGTCGGTCTAAAGTGGTTTCTATGTAAAACGAGAGGTGATTGAAAGGCCATTGCACGAGGAATAGATGGGAGTGAGTGAGAGAACGTAAGAAATGAACAATAGGATATAATGTTCCACATGGCGACGGAAGAAACATAATTAACACATGAGGTGAGAGTGAGTCGACGTCAGACTGGTAAATGGCATGAGTTGGTCACCGAGTAGCACGTGTAGCAGCCTCGAATTCCCGGAATCCTGGTAGCTCGACCTTGCATGCAACCTTCTCTCGCGTCCCTTCGTCATCGGAACCGTTCACATCTTTGCCACAGCTCGATGGGTCCTTGGGGGGCGTGGATTTGAGCTTTAGGGGTGGTAACGTTATGGGTGGAGAGGCCGAACGAGAGACAGGAACTGAAGCCGACGAAAATGTGGTTGAATTGATGGTTGGGTTTGGCGAGCAGTTCGATTTCGCACCCTTTGTGGATGGCCACGACGTATTGCGAGGAGGTCCTGACGAATGAATAGGGGTCATACCAAAAGCAAGGCGAACCGAATGAGCAAGGTGGTGGCTATTAGAAGCAACTCCGTTGTTGCCCACAGTATGAGGTGAGGGTGGGCGCGAACTCGGCGGGCTTTGCGTCATTGGCGCAGTCTCAAATATCGGGCGCGTCGGGCATCCTCCACCCTGTAGGGGATATGTAAAGCTCCCAGGGCTGCTCCCGCTGCTGCTGGGCCCGCTCGAAAGCTGTGGCGTTGGTAGAGAGTAGAGACTTCGGTCAGCCTGTGCAGTGTGCGACAGCTGTCCGGGATAGGTATGAACGTGGGGCAATGTGGCCATCTGTGAGACCTCCCCCGAACTCCTCTTACGAGAAGTAGGACCGAACACTCCCTTCGAACCTGGGGGGCTTCCAACGATGCTAGATCCCCTGGAGCGTTGGCGGAGACCGCGACCCTCTATAGGGCTGACAGGTGCATCATTTTGGGTATGCCCTTGAGGTGGCAATAAAATAGGTGATGGCGCTCGCGAGGGATTGGTCGACTGAAGGTTGAGCGTGCGGAGTGGTCCAAGGAAAGGGCTTGCGGAGGGTGTAAACGCGAACTCGGGCTTGATGGCCGACGCTCCTTTTGGCGAAACCTCGGCAGAAGCGGTAGGAGCGGGGTATGTCGCACGGGGGCGTGCGAACGGCGTATGCGATGAATTCTGTGGGGCATGATGAGGTGGGATGGAATCTGAATCGGAGCTCAGAGGAGAAGGAGAATCTTCGTGAGTGGCAAGATGGCGGTATACTGGCGGATGCGATGGGCGTAACGTGTTGGGGGATGTTCCGGGGCCAAGGGTCGTTATTCGACCATTGGCTGCTTCGGGGATAGCGGCAGCACGCGACAAGTCCAATATCGGACGGTCATCTTGCGTCATCGGCGTCATTTGCCAGGCAGGCCCGCTCATTCTCCTCTTGGCCGAGTTTACTTTGTCTTCGTCCGCTGGCCAGTCTCTTGCACAGACATAGGCAACATCGGCGGGCGGGGCCTTCAGAGACAGGGCAGCGTGATATGGTGTTGAAACTGGACTGGTGGTGGCACTTTTGCTGGAACGACCGCGGAAGTAGATGACCTCTGCGTTGCGGGCTTCGTATTCGGCGCGACGAAGGGCCTCTGCGTGACGAGCTTCATATTCGGCACGCCTGAGGGCTTCTTCGCGCTCAAGGGCATAGAGTTCATCCATTGCGATACTCGAGAGTGCAGAAAACGGAGAGGGATTTGCAAGAGGTAGTTGGGTTTGTGATCGCCGAGGATGGTGAGATGCTTCATATGAGCCGAGAGAGGTGGGCCGGGCGTATGATTCGCCCTGTGGGTTGAGGCGATTAGGTAAGGGAGAAGAAAGTCAACGCTGGCGTACCTCGTCATCGCTGTTCGCTCGACTTCTCGCTTTCTTCTTCACCCTAATTGTGGATGCTTCTTCGATACGAGCATCAGTTCGAGCGAATGAGTGAAGACTGATGCCGGGGTCGAGGTCGTCAGGGATGCTGTTTTCGGACTTGGCCTTGGGTTTGCCTTTGGCGGTGTGGGTGGAGACGGCGGTGCTGTGGTCGTTGTTATGTATTCGGGAGTGTCGGGTGAGTTCGTCTGAACGGGAGAAACGCTTCTCGCAGGAGGGGTAGGTGCAGACAAAAGGTTTTTCGCCAGTGTGAGTGCGAATGTGACGGGTCTGGGGAGGGGTCAGGGGAGGCGGTGGGAGGGAGAGGGGGAAAGAGACGGACCTGGTGTTCGAGTCTGCTAAAAGCGCGACCGCAAAGGGGATAGGGACATTTGTAGGGACGAGGGGTTGCCTTGTCCTGGGGAGGGGGAGGAGGGTCCATGGATATGAGTGCTGGGAAGGGAAAGAGGGGAGAGATGTAAGTACACATGAGAGAGTGGGGCGGTAAGACAGACCAACACAGAATGGGGGAGTTTATCAAAGGAGAGCGGGCATGGAAGACGACTTTTTGGAGCGTGTGTAGATAGGAATCTATAGAGGGTGAAGAAGCAAGGAAGGGATATAGTCCGGGGTAGTCCGGGCACAGTTAATTGAGGACGTTGGGGGAAAGGGAAAAGGGAAAGGAAAAGGGTACACGTTGCGTTGTGACAGAAGTGTCGTAAAAGGGGAGAGCGATGCTGTGCGCTCTCGAATGATACCCTCGGGGACCTCCAAAACGTGCAAGAGGCGGGGTGGAGATAAGTACAGAACGTGGGGAACACGGCGATGGCTCCGCGCCTCACCTACAAGTCGTTCTTCGCGTGTGCACGATCTCGAGGCTGGGCGCGATGGCGGGCGGGCGGGCGGACGCTTCTTCTTCTTCGTCGTCGTCGTCGTTTTCGTCGTTTGGCGCAAGCCAACACGGCTCCGTGTCCGTGTCGGTCCGAGATTGGGAATTGCCGAAATAAATATTTATAAATTACATAATATCTTCCCCACATTACCCGTTTAGTGCCTTATCGTGGTTGCCATCTAGATTACCCCAGCCTAGAACGAACCAATTGTCGCGACAGTCCGTGGCGGCGTGAGTGTCGCTTGCGCCTGTCCGAAAAATCAGTCATCCGCGCGTGCCGTGCGTCACCACAAACCAGGCGCTGACGTGCATACCTCCCCGTGTTGCCCTGCTCATGGAGTGCGCAGTGGTTACCTGCCGATCAACACACCTTGTTCATTCCTCGAGGTTGACGTGGCTGTCCAACAGACTCTACTGACCTAAAACACACATGTATGGCATTTGAGACACACAAGTCCTTCATCCAGGTTCTCTCGTCCCCTGGATCCCACAAAAACGTATCAAGTCGTGACGGACGTGTGATTTGGACATATTGTCATGTGAGCGGCGGCGGATTCGCACAATAACTGATAGTGCCATCTGATACGGTTGATAGGACAGTTGAGGCTCCACCCCGGAATGGCCAGCGTTTCACGGCGCTCTGATGATTGTCCGCCGCGATCCTCTTGTCATTCGAGGGCTTCATGTCCATCAGCCGCCTAAGTAATCCGACCACACTTCCCCGTTCAATCTGCATCCTAACTCTCCCTCAGCGTTGTTCCCGGTATGCTCGTAAGCTTGCTGCCCTCGGCAGTCACCGCAGAACCTCCAACCCGCGAGACTGCCATCCCACCTCTGTTACCCTCGGCCGTTCTTCTTGCGCTGATCTCTGCATAGATTGCAGCGCCACAACGATCGGGGTCGCTCGTTCCAATAATAGGCGGGCCGTAGACAATTCCGCACCCCCCCACACGGCACGCGGCGAAATTCGGAACAAAAGCGTATCCTGGACCCCTCTTCCACTTGTGGCCGGTCTTCGGGGACGCTTTGGGATGCTCCTGGATCCCCCAGAATTTGAATCAGGGAGTTCCCCCACCATCATCCGTCCCTGCATTGTGATGTATTTAAAACGTGCACAAGCGCCTGCGATCAAAACAACACCGGTACCAGCCATCCTTATCTGCAACTTCTCCGTCAGACTGCCTTAATGTTACCGCTATGACCCAGTATTATTAGCCACGGGATCAAAGGCAGTCCGTGTCAAGGGGACACCTGCGGTTGATATCAGCGACCCCACAGACACTGTCGTACAGCATCACCGCTCCCCAGACTCGCAGGGCAGCGAGATCCGCGGAGTGCGAGTGGCAAAATCAAATGTCGAATGCTGTATTACTCCCGCAGTTGGGTGATGATAAGTACACCACAACTCAAAAATTTTACCTCTCTTCCATTCCATGTACCTCACTTCGATACATCCTTGCGGGAGATATGTATGTCATCTTTACACGGGTTCCGTACTTGCCACCACCCCCAGAATGTAGCCAAGCCGCATGCGCATAGCACCGACGACGTCAGTCAAAGACAATGATTGCACACCATTTTGGAAGGAGTGAGCGCCGAGGAAATTCGCGGGTCGCAGTCAATACGATAACCTCAGGGACCGCCGTTACAGTTCTGAATCAGCATGATGGGACCCTTTTCGCTTCCGCTTCGGCCGGCCAGCATCTCATCTTGCTCTCGTACAGCTGCCTTGCATATTTCCTACAACAACGGGCGGCGGCGAGGGTCGCCGCGAGCCTTGTGTCCGTGCTGATGAAATATGTCTGCGGGGTACTCATCAGTATGCGTACATGTCGGGGGGCGTCGACCGTGGGGTGTGTGAACACCGACGAGCTGCGCTGCCACCCGCGAGCCGTGTATATGACACAACATTCTGTGGTGCCTGCCATTGGTAGCTAGAATGAATGGAACACAATTTGGAAGAAGAATTCCGCTCATTCCGTACTTTGTTTAAATTGACAATGGTTCGCTCAGCATCAGATTACCTGGAAGGTGTCAAGCATCATCCACCTTCGCTCGTCCGTCCATCGGGGGTCTGACCCGATGATCAATCTTCTACCACGCACGGACTCAACGTTGCCGCTCTCGTTTGCGAACAAACCCCACTGGCCGAACGTATCGCATACATATGTATTGATGCCATACGTAGGCACTCTTTGAAACAACGCTGGGCTTGCCGAGTTTCAGGCCTCAGGGTCAAGCTTCGGTATTTTGTCTTGCTCCATCGTTCTTCCAATCACCCTTCTTCGTCTTCGTCTCCCAGCTTATACACCAGCTGAGTCGTGATCTCATCTGGCCAGAGAAGGAAAACGGAATTGGAACTTGGGGATTCTCACTCCGAACGCCCACAGCGTATTGCTTACTGCGAATTGCCACATGGGTGAGTATGCAAACCATGAGACAAGGGACCGGAAGCCGGTGCGGCACACAGGTATGATGACGTTACAACAAATACCGGAATAAAATAGTTCTGGTGAATAGCAATGATGAGCACAATATTCGCAATCAATACCAGTACGAATGGTGGCACTTAGTTGCGTTCAATCGGTCATCGCCGCCTTGTCCGTGTTGTCTGGAACTTTGATGTCTCCCTACGCAGACGCCTGTGAACCATCAAGTTCAGCACGCCGTGGAATCATAGAGATGCTTCGCGAAACCGATTGACCCACCTGCTGGCTCTTTCTTTCTCAATCTCCCTCCTTTCCACTTCCTCTGCACTTAACACTTCAAATCGTGTCCTGAACTCCTCGGCCTCTGTCCACTCCCTCCATACACTCTTCAACGTCTTCGGACCCCTCCCATCTTTTGGCGTGCGTCCCCACCCTCCAAGACCGAGACCCGTCTTGTCTTTCATCACCATGACACCGCCACTTGTACTCGCCCCTGCTGTTGGTCCTTCTGCCGTGGTAGACGTTGGCTCACGTTCTCCAGCTACAACACCCCATTCGATGGCGTCTTTTTTGTGTTTCATGAGTTCTTCGTGTACCGCATGCGCAATAAGCGGGATCGCTTCTCCGGATAGCCCAAGTTCAGCACAGAGTTGTTGAGAAAATGACTCTGGTGTAAGGGGCGAGAGAAGATCCCACTCAATGTGGTCCAGCAAATGGTAGGTAGCTATCTGTACGTCAATCTATGACCAATGGGGCATGGTCAGTGATCCTTACATTGTCCGCACGTTCAATTAGGGTCAAAGCAGTGGGAAGACGATAAGGCAAGGCGATCAAGGGCACGACGACTCACGCTGAGGATGACCCTGCATTCGGGAATCTCTTCGACACTCTCACTATCCCTATCTGCGTGCCTGTGAATATAGTCATCCACACCCAGGTCCAACGAAGCAACGCCCTCGTGCTCCTCAAGCTGTGCCCTAATTTGATTAGCGACTGTCTCGGCCCATGGATGCACAGGTAAATCGAGGTCCATGCAAAAAATCTTTGCGAATGTTTCAGGTTTGATCAAAGTTTCGTAGAGGTTCCAGACAAAGCAGTCTCGAATTCTGTGCGTCTCGGTCTCGAATTCTACGCGAATAGGGACGAGGGATGTGCGTTTCAGAGAATGGTTTTCGAGGGCATCTGTGGATCTGTGCATTCCGTTGTATTAAAATCAATGTCAAGTGTCACAGAAATGGACATTGGTGCATCATAGTTCCATTGAAGAATCCATCACACAAAATGTACGGGAGAAGACTCACGGATATTCATGTGCAGTGGCACCAACTGCTTTGGCTTTAATAAATCGGGATGGAGGAATCATGCCCAGATAGCTCTGTTCCAGCTCCGCCTTTTCTGTTTGTACCGGTTTCAACAGCTGCTGCGATTGAAGTTGTATTGGTTGGGGCTGAGGTGTCGATACGCCGCTCCCAGAATGGAAGACAGACATTCCACTGCCCATACGTGATCTGGACTGTCTTAAAGCTGTCCGAGTTCCACCACTTGCGACAAAATCCGAGTCGTCCGAGTCGATGGCCCCAGCGTCGGGGAACTCATCCCCTGACCCTGGTTCGGCATAATTAACCACGCCTCCGCGACGAGTGGATGTGCGTGCAGTGGTAGAGGAGGCATTCAAGATGGGTTGCATTAGGAGAGATGTACCGGTACGTAGACGGGAAGAATACGTAGAATGCAGCGCTTGTGTGGCTACAGGGAGGGGATGCGGGGGAG
>JBBPLG010000347.1:0-25536 GCA_038089695.1 Xanthoconium separans | reverse complement strand
ACTAGACCTGCATCGGCGCTACGAATTCCATCCAAAGAGGAACCAGGCACGACAGAAACTTGCCACACTACCCACCCGTCGATTTCAAGACTTATCGTCCGACGTATACTTCGAGTTATCAAGACGTTATCCAGAGTTGGAAGAAGAGGTCAGTGGGGTTTCTAGAAAAACACCGCCCGGGTGAAATTTTGAAACGCCCGTTTGATAGAACGACGGGGGGACACCTCCCTCTCGAGGATCAGGTCATGACAATATGTACTACCCAGAATGTCACGCTTCGCCTTGGCCGGATTCTCCTACACTCCCTTCAGCTTCTCGGATATCACAATTCTCTAAAGAGACAAGGGTAGATAATGAGCACCGATCTCTGACGCTGAGTCGATGCCTCTCGGAGGCGAATTTCGCTAGACGTCAACGGAGCAGGGAAGACGCCTACGTGTCAAACCCCAACCGTCACGAAGTTGATTCTTGGGCAGTGCCATCCGATGATATGCCACGTATAGCACGACAACAAGTTGATTACCGGCTGAGCGCATCGCCCAGTATCAATATCCATGGCGACATGGCGAGGACGACAAACGCTCAGCGCGCAACTGCGATCAGCCCGAACAGAATTACGCTCGCCGGGGAAGACGTGGAAGCAACGTATAGGCGCAAAGGATCCCAAGACAGTTGGGTGATGGTTGGCGACGATAGCAGTGATGCCGATGGGAGTAGGTTAGGGGAGAACCGTGAGCGATCAAAGGGCCAACTCTCGGATGACGTCAAGGACGAAGGAGATGGTGCAGGAAGTGGGGACGATGGCTTCGACAAGGTCTCCCTCGAACGGACATCTATGACGTTTGATCAGTCTAGCGCTGTGAAGAGCGTAGATGGGCGGGTCAGCGTGAGGGGAGAAGTCCATGGTTGGTTGAGACGTGGGTACGAATCCGAGAATGCACGAGACTCCGAAAATACAGAACGACGAAAAAATGCATTACTGGAAGCCCAACAACGGATCAAATCGCTGGAAGAAGAAATCGGTGGTTTCCGCAAGGTGGGTTGGGATCGTGGACTGATTTCCAACTTATATTGATCATCTCTGCATAGCGTGCTGAGGAGCATGAAGCAGCAATGAGAGCACTGAAAGAAGAGCTTGAGGAACTTCATGAGCTGCGAGCCAGGGAGAAAGCGAGGGAAATCAAGGTGGCCCAGAACGACGAGGAAATGCGTAAGAGGCTCAATAAGTGTGGTGTTGTTTTACGACAGGTTTAACGTTTGAATTCAGTGATATTTATGTGTCTGACCTCCAGAGCAGGGTGACGACGAACTTTCTTTGGATATACAGGCCATGATGACTGAAGTGGCGGAAATGACAGTGACGAGTTCATGGCTGCGAAATACGCGGACTTTTGTTGGGCAATCAACTTAAAAGGCACAAACGCTGGGGGCAAAACAAGAAGAACGAGTTGACCACTGATGTGAGTCAGTTGGCGCTAGTACTGCGCAGCGCAGGATGGGAGAAGATTGTGAGCGGCTAGGATTGGCGTGAATGCGAAACTGTCACCATTGAAAATAGAAATCGATGGTTTTCGCAAGGTACGTTGGGATTGACGCCCCCATCCCGTTTTACAATTTGAACTGATCATTTTCGTAGCGCGCTGAAGAACATGGGGTTCCAGGACCGAAGCAAACGATTGTCGTCTGACCCATCAATTTTCAGCCTCAGCATCCGCGGCGACAGCAATATGCCGAGAGCCATGCACGGTTGTGAGGTTGCTCAGCTCGAGGTACTTGCCTGCACTAAGATCCACTCCATCAAGATTGGTTATTACTTACATAAATAATGCCATGATCACGTCTCCATCAGACCGTCCAACAACCCTTGACTGTCTTGCACAACCTTGGCCTCCTCGCCAGTATCATCCTCGTCCCCAGTAACTGCGTTCCTTCCCAATACCGGCTGCATCCATCCCCAAATTTCAGATTCGACCGTCCCCGTACCATGGACGTTAGTGGCACCATTGATACCAACGCCAACGTCGCCGATCCCATTCTTGCTCCCAACGCTTCCTCCTCCACGCTCCACCAGCGCAGCAAACGCCCTCTCGAACGCAGCTGTGTCAAATCTGACATCCTGACCCGCCATTTCCATCGCCCCAACCTCACCGTCAGTATCCACGTCAGCGTCATCTGAGAACCAGTTGGACGCAGAGGACGGTGGGAGCGACGACATATCCCCAAAGACGGCCTCAGAGTCGGACAGCCATGCGCCGTCCGAGTCGGTCAGGAATGGCCCTCCTCCTTCTGTGTCTGTCAGCCATGCTTCCGTTTCGGTGAGCCAGGCGCTCGCCTCAGAGTCCGTGAACCAAGCAGTCGGACATGCGTCGTCGGAGAGCCACGCCGTGTCAGTAGGGCCGAGAGGTGCATCAGAGTCACCCACGGAAGGGAAAAGGATGTCCGAGTCTGGAACGACGAGGTCATTGATGGGCGGCGTGTCGACATCACTTCCGTGGTGTTTCACAGGGCTGGAGAAGGGGCTGGCTGGGAGTGGTGAAGAAGGTGGGAGGGGACTGGAAGCGTATTCTTCTCCAGCAGGGGGCATGTCGCTGTTAGAGTTGATCTCGCGCAGTTCGTGTCTTTGCTCGTCGTATTCAGTGGGACTGTTCTGTACTGGAGGGATTAACTCATTTTCATCAAGGAGCGCCTCTTCCATTTCGCAGTTGGGCTCATCCTTCCTGTCATCAATTTCCTGCTTCGCCACCCCGGAAACGAGAGGGGCTAAACCTTCTGGAGTGTCGGAACGTATCTGGCTCTGTAGGTGTGAGGTCCGCAAAGTGCAGGGTGAAGGCGGAGGTAACAAAAACGCCCTCGTTCCTATCCCTGTCTGCGAACGAGGTGTACGAACGGCCACGCTTGGCGACAAAAACGGGGCATTTCTACCGCTGCGCAAGTTCCTAGGGGTCTGGTGACTGGCGCCATTGTGCTTTGGTGTCCACAGCGTCTGCGGTACGTTCTTGCGCGGTGATTTCTTTGCCCCAGAGCGGTGAAGGACAGTGGGAGAGCGTGGCGTAAACGTAACCCGAGTGTGACATGGGGTGACGCTAGGTGTGCTGGGAGTGAAGAGTGAGGCGGGTTCTTGGCCGGACGGCGTAAATAGTGAGCAAGAGCCAGACTTGCTTGGCGTACGGTACGGCGCCGATCCTGGGGAGACAGGTTTCCTTGGTGGTGTGCTCGGAGCGACAGGGAGTGTGGGCTGTCGACACGATTGGGGTGGGGACGACGGTATGGGTTCTACCGCATCCGAAGCGAATACGGGCAAAGAGGGTGGTGGAGGTGGTGGCAAGGGAGCACTCCTAGCAACGATGGACGACGAATGAGACGTCCGTGGTGTTGGGTCATTCTCCGCAGTGTCGTCATCTTCATCGGAAGATTCTTTAGAAGGACGTTCTGCGGTACGAAGTCGCTTGCGTTTCGCCTTTGCAGCTTCCCGCCGCCGTAATGATAATTGCGCCTTCTTGGCTTCTTGTTCTGCCTGATGGCGGGCGAGTACGTCCTCAGACAGCCGTGGAAGCGTCGCGGTACTAGTACGGGCCCACGCGGGGACAACAAACTTTTTCAAGGGATTCTTTGTCTGAGTGGTAGTTAAAGTGGACGTTGAGGGTGCTGTATTTGTCAATGTGGTCGCGGGCGGGGCAGCGCAAGAAGTGACCCCGCCCGGCACTGAACCGGTTGAACCGGGGGGTGAAAAAGCCACCGGATCCGACCTGAAGAGAGAGCGAGGAGGAGATGACCGAGTATGTCTCACACTTGACGCCAACTTGACAGGACACGATGGACCCGCTTGTGGTACGTTCGTAGATACTTCGGCATCTGGAAATACAGAACGTCGTAAGCGCAAGAAACGAGTACAGGTTAACGCATACCAGACTTGTGACGCAAAGATGGCCGTTTTCGAATCTTGGCGGTCTTGCGCGCCTCGTGTTCTTCCATAAATTCGTTCAAACTCATGTTTAATCTTCGTTTTAGCGAACTTGTACCTGGCGCAGCGTTTGCAGGCGGAATGACACTATCTGGATGGTCCACTTTGAACTCGGGTGGATCAGAGACGGGCATGGTTGGGTCTCCACTCTTGCTGGTAGCCAGAAAGGCTAGGGAACCTTGCATGGAAGAGCCAGAAGTACTAATCTGGAGACGGGAACCCGAGTTTGCCATACTGCGCATGGAGTCCAGCATCGAGGGGAGTCGCACTGATGGTGACGACGCCAATTTTCGTCCAAAGTTCGGCGAAGAGGGGACTCGTTGTTTCGCTGTCAAGACTCTTCGGGAAGTTGTTGTACGCGACATGGACGGCGAAGGAGATGGAGGGGACAATGATGCGAACGACTGGTCCTCACCCTGGACATATTCCTCCAATTTCCGTTTACGAGTCCTAGACGGGGTAGGCGTTGCTGGAACATCCAAGGCAGGCGAGGAAGCTACGTTCCCCCGGTCCGCCCGTCCCGAAGAGACGTACTTCGACTTTGGGGTCTCCGCTTCCGGTGTTGCTGTCGGCGTCAGTGTTTGAGACGATGTTGGCGTACCCTCCTGTCCAGAGGGAGGCGTACTCGCAGGCATAGGAGACATATCTGTACTCTGGGTACCTGCCATCGGGGATTCCTGATTGGTATTGTAGTCCCTGGTAACGAGCTGCCTATGACTTGGTTTACGAAACGCAGCGGTGTCAATGGCTGATGAGTCGAGAATGACAATGTCCGAGTCTGCGTCGTCATCCCCATCAGACGCTTTGTTTTCAACATTTTGTTGCTCGTTACTCGCGGCAGGGTCCGTGTTTGTCGCGGCCAATTGCAACAGATGAGGATTGGCAGCAAGCAATCCTTGTAGTGCAGATACAAGGGCCGCTTGTTGCTCAGGAGTGGTATTCGTTGCTGCATTACCGGAAGAGCTCGAAGGAATTGCAGATAGTAACCCCAGCAGCAGATTTTGCGTCGACTGAGAATGGGGCTGAGTCTGAGGATACAAGTGGGCGTGGGACTGAGTTTGGTTTTGACTGAGCGAGTGGACTTGAGGATAGAACGCAGTTGTACCAGCTTCTGGACCTGTTGTCGCCGCATCACGTGTCAATGGTGCGCAGATAAATGGTGAATGTATGGGTGGTGCCCGGGGAGGTCTGGGTTTAGTCCTTTTCTTAGGACGTCTTTCCACATTTTGCTTGGAGTCAAGTTGAATCTCGGCACCGTTCGACAAGGTCATGCCTGTGTCACCGTTCCTGTCAACAACCGTGCCAAAATTCTGCAGGAATCCGAACTACCAGAGAGAGAAGAGGGATTGGTTTGCACCTTGAGCTTTGACTTGGAAGAAGTAGATCCCTCTGGACGACCCGGCGCACGTCGTGGCGGACCAATGTAGAGCTCTGGAAAGTCGGCTGAGCGGGTCAATGTTCGCCGTTCCTGCGGATGAGGTTGTGGATGAGAAGTAGATGACCAACAGCCCGTCCCGAGAGGGTGGAGAGGCTGAGATGAATCAGGCGTAGATGTCGAACCCAACAGAGAGTATGAGTGTAATGTAGGTCTTGGCACGCGCTTGGTCTATTACAGGAAAAAAAATGTCATTTCCATTCTTATTCTTGAAAGTTATCGATACGGAGTTGTCGTGAGACCTGGTAATGGAAGGCACGTACCTCTCGAAGCGCGAATACAACTTCGAGTGCTGGTGAGGCATTCGAGAGAATTGTGCCAGTGACAAGGACATTTGTCGAGTCGTTCGACTCGAGAGCCCAGGACATGAGCCCAAGAGCAACTGCAACACCACGTAGTGAGCTGGTCTTATCGGGTGTTTGGGACAGACTTGTAGGTAGAGGCTGCGCTTCTAGAGGATCGAGGACATAAAGAGAGAAATCTCGTGCAGGGTCCTGAAGAAGTTCTGGACTGCAGGAAGGTGAGAACCGTCTGGGCGGACCAGAGTCAGGATTCACCTGGAATCACAGACCACCGCAAGGCATGCTTTGAGTGGTGCTCGTGCAAAGGTAGGGTCATTGGTGGTAGCCGCAGACTGAGTCGTCGCTGCAGTGCATACGGTTGCTGGAACCTGTAAAGAGGATTTGGCCAAAATATATTGGGGGTTGTTGTTCACGGTGTACAATACACGCACTGATTCACAGCAGTTCAGAGTCGGTGCGTATATTCAGCGAAGACACTCACAGAAAGCTTGTATTGTTCTGGCTTGCATCAGAGTAGCGAACAATAAACATCTGACTATTCAACGGAATATCAACGCGCGATTGTCACACCCGTGACATGACGCGTTTCGTGTCACGGTCAGGACTCTAGGGTCTACACTGGCACAAGGTCGGAGTTACCCATTGAAATGCGTGGTGTGGTATCGATTGAACCTGACCACAGAGGATCCAGGAAGGGGCGTATGGGCTCTCAAAAGTTGAATTCGTGGTTGTCTCATAGATGGATCCCGCGCTGTCCGACATCGCCTGCTTTGCGTCAAGTAATACTAGGCTATTACTAGGAGGACCACGGATCATCGATCATCGATAATCGTTGACTCAACCATATTATAGGCACCAGGCAAGTGCTCCCGACGATCTAGCGTCACGGTCATCTCGTAAAACAAACCCCGTCTGTCCGTCCTACATATATATGTATACAGGGCTACATATAGCTGGTAAAAAGATCGACTAAAATACCATCTCTAAAAACAGGCGCCAGAGACTCAATTACTCGTCGTGGGCGCCGACAGCTGTAATCTCTCCAGACATAGATTGGCAACCACGTCGCCGTCGAGCGGAATGCCGTTCCCCTGGAACCCCTCTGGATAGGCCACTGGCGGCAACTTGGGGTGTGTAAACGTTCTGTCGACGGTCGATGTCGGTCAAACTAGATCAGCCAAGACCAAAAAGAAGGGCGATGCATACTTGTCTTTCCAAACGCCATAGTGTACCATCCCGAGCGCTCGCGCCGTGTATTCGTAATCACGTGCGAACCCTTGGGGATAGAAAAACTCGATCACCGTCGTTCGTGGCGTGGGTTTCATCCATACGAGCGACGTCAATCCGTTACCGTGTACGCCCATCATGATCTATCACCAGAATCCATCAAACGGATTTCGGACTGACTGAGTCATGCACTCACTGTCGTCCGCGCAGCCAATCGGAACTGTTCCGCATGTGACAGCTGGTCCATGCTCACGACGTTGACCTCGACCCCATGATCATCGCGCAGCTTGTACAGCGCCGTGACGAGCCTCTCGTGGTCCTCTTGGATCAACTTTCGTCGGACCCATTCCTGACGCGAAACGTAAGTGATGACCGGTTTGGACTGCACATCCTCGTTCATGTCCAGTCCGCTAAACTGGATCACAGCGTCCCTGACGACGCTCCACCAGTATTGGCTGCCTGGCAACACAAACGCCTCGGACGAGATACGACCCGTGCGCTCAAACGTTGTGCCCGTCATTGCGGCCGAACGATCGGTGTAGATGACCCGATCGAGCAAGGTCGGCCGGCCCATCTCCACACGGTCCTCCCAGTCCGCCGAGTACTCCGCGGTGATAGAGGGAAATACGCTCCGAAGCACCCACTGGTTCATGGATGCATAATCCCGCCAGTGGTTGGCATCTGAACGAACGAACCAGATGCGCCGTAGGGCGGGGAGGAGAGACGAGGCGTTGGCAGCGATGGAGGGGTCCAAGGAAGAGTAGGTCCGCCAGAAGCCGAAAAAAAGCTCTGCGGACCAGTGGTAATAATGAGTGATGCTGGCGACAAGAATGTGAGTCATGGAGCAAGCTCAAGGGCGAAAAGGGACGACGGACAATTTGGGTGGATCATTGACCATCCACTGCGTTGTGTCAGATGAGGTATGCATGGCTGATAATGACATACCGTGGTGCCGTCTATGAGATCTGCGCTGGTTCCAAAGAGTGCTTGGGCATCTTCTGAGGTGACGACACGAAGTTCGCGGTCGGTTGGTAAACGGGCTGCGACCTCTTCGTCTCCATTGGCGATGTCGCGGCCAGTCGAGGTGATGGTGTCACGATTCGGAACGAGTTCTGGTTCGTCAGAGACGACAAAGACGGTGCCGTTGAGCAAGTATAGGTTGTCAAAGATGGTCCACCCTATTAGAATGACCGACGGTCGGATAATACAGTCAGTCGAAGCTTGGGAGGACCGCTTACCAGCGCTTACCTGGGACGTGTGACAGCACGGTGGTGGATGGCATTTGGTTCGAGTCCCATGTTATTCGAGTGCGCCAACGCTCTGATTCTGTAGTTGGGACTGAAACAAGCCGTGAAACTGAGTCGGAGGTGAAGTTGTGTTGCTTGACCGCCTTTTCGGGAATGAAACGTGAGGCGCTGGAGTCCTGCACGCCCAAGCCAGCTCTAGAGAGGGAGAGTAGAGCGAGGAGTAAAAGAGCGAGGAGAAAGCATTCGCGTTTCGCTGGCATTGAGGTTGTACTGGTCTTGAGCATCTCTACTAATGTCAGTCTAGACTCTTTCTAAGCATCAAAGTAGTGAGAGAGGTAAAGGTATGTATTAATTTTTGAATGATCACGGCATAGCGCCGCTTTCCTGCCAGCTGTTTGATACTTTACCACACACTTATGGGCCTCGCTGGCCGAAAACAAAAACAGCGTATCCCCGCTGACCCTCGCAATCTCAGCTGGGCCGACGGTGAGCCCTCCTGTCGCCATGAGTACGCCCATGCTCACTCCAACTACAGATGCCTCTCGTTTCGGCCTTTCTTATCTCTCCAAGTTTGGATGGGATACATCCCAGGGCCTTGGATCATCTGGAGACGGAATGAAGACCCACCTCAAGGTGGAACAGAAACTGGATATGATGGGTATAGGCGCACAACACCAACGGGATCCCAACGGTATCGCCTGGAAGCAAAACAAGGATTTTGAGGCACTGTTGAAGAGGCTGAATGCGAGTGCCACACACCCAGAGAATACGGAAGACGGGCACGAGACGGCGATGGGCGAGGCAGAGAACCAGTCGAAGAAGAGGAAACACGACGTCGATCCCGAGCTTAGCCAAAACACGAACAAGAAACGGAAGAAGGCCTCTGCATCTCAACCGATGGCGTAAGTTGGCGCCCCACACCGATTCGCCATGCTCACCAACTGACAGTCATCGTGGGCGCATGCGAGCCGCAAAGCGTATCGCAGGCAAATCCGCATCAGCCATCGCAGAAATTCTAGGCATCGCGCCTTCATCTACATCGACTTCAACCTCGACTACTGCACCCGCATCACCGTCCTCTACACCTGCACCCCAACCCGACAATTTGACAACATCGACCAAGAGTGTCGCAGATTACTTCAAGGAAAAAATGTTTGCTCGTTCATCCTCCTCAACACCTTCGGGATCTGCTACACCTGGTCTTGGTGCTGTCAGGCTGGATCACCGGGTGTCTTTCCCCGACGATGAGGGTTCCTCACAGCGGAGAGGTATAGGCACTCCCTCACACGTCCCCGAAGCAGAATACCCGAGTAATACATTTCCGGACAAGGAGGACGCTGTGGAGGAGCAGGTGGCAGAGGTTGAGGTACAAAGAGTTCAGGAAACGTCTAAGAAGGTGAAAAAACGCCGCGAGCAAAAGGACCGAGAGTCCAACGACAGCAGCGTGCGCGATCCGAAGAAAAAGCCCAAAAGGGAACGCAAAAAGGATCGGACGATGTGAACTACTTTTTTTAAAATACACTGGATTGTTCGAGTCCGTTGTCTCGATTACAGGAGCAATCCGAGATCTTTTCCATTAGATACCGCCGTTCATTCCACTCACTCCTCACATCTCCTCCATCTCGAACACTTTGACGCCATTCCTCATTCCCCTCGCAGGACTTTCGCAATGCATGCGAAGCGCATTCATGACCTCGGGGAACACGTCCTTGTCAACGTCTTTGCCCCACAGCACATCCAAATGCTCATACCCTTCCAACATTCGCACGCGCGTCCCCCTTGCTGGCAACGCGCTGACCATCGTGCCAATGTCCACGAGACTGTCTCGGTTCCCATACAGCAATAAGATAGGCGTCTCGATGTTCCGTGTAGGGAACCGCGCAGGACGGTAAGCTTTACTCGAATTTGCAGCGCCGCCAAACACAGTGACGTCGTCGTCAAACATCTGAAAAGTCGACTCGCGCATAATTTGGAACCAGTGCACGACGGACTTGACAGAGGCATACGAGTACAAGTGAGCGTACGCGGCCGTTTTTTGGGTGTTGGTGATGTTGCGACTATCCCAGGAAAAGAGGAAGCGAAGGGCAGTGTCGATGATGGACGTGAAGATGGGCGGGTAAATGATTGCCTGCCAGGTTGCAACCGAGGAAAGGATCGTTTTTCGCCCAAAGAAAAGGTATACCGATGTTGGGCTGCGTGCGTTGTGAGCGACAAGTGGTCGACAGAAGTGTGGGATGACTTACGACGCCTTCATGAGTGCGTCCACAACAGGGGTAGCCAGTCCGACTGGGCTCATCGCAGGTGCAAGCGCGACCAAAACGTTCACCTTTTCATTGAGCTGCGGGTTGACGCTCAATGCGGCGAATGCCTGTGCAGTACCCTGGCTAAACCCAACGTAACCGAGGCTACCCGCGCCAGTGCGAGCAAGGATATATTCGATCGAGTCGGGGATGTCATGCCAAGCAAACTCGTCTAAACTGTATTTCCAAAACTTGGAAGAGCTCGGCTTGTGATAGATAGACTTTTTTGAGTACTTGTTACCACGATTGTTCCCCAGCCAGACGTCAAAGCCTGCGGCGCACACGGAAGGTCAGCACACACATCCAAGCGACCAACTGTGTACACACCTTGCTCTGCAAGCACAAAAGGCAGGCAACGCGCCTCGTCTGTCAAACACACCCATACCTCGCTGTTCATGAGTAACCCGTGATGCAAATAGACTGCTGGTTTTTTCGTCTCCACATCCGCCTCCGAACAGCGTGCTGCTTCTTCGCCCTTGCGTCTCGGGATGCGTTGCAACGTCAGTAGATAGCCGTCCTTGGTGAGCACGACGTGCTCCTCGTGTGCATACCCATACAGCGCCGCCAAATCTCCAAAATCTTTGGCAACGCGAATCGCAGAGGCGAACTCCTCCTCTTTCGTCGCTGTGCCGCGTGGGCTCGAGAAGCGGTCAAAAAGCACCCGAGAGCGATCGTAGAACCATGCGACGACAGGCTTGGGTAGGAGGAGGACCGTGAAACGGAGGAGGGTCTCGATAGCGAGGATGGAAAAGCCGACGAGGAGAGCGACGTACTCCTTGAACGAGAGCCGTCCGATGAGTGGGATATGGGCCATGCTGGATACAAACAAATGTAAATACTTCCTCGTATCACATCGTCCGATTCGTCGGCAATACCCATACATACACATACTCATGGTCATTGCCGCTGTCAGGTTCCACCCATTACTCTGGAACAGTATGTACATTCCAGATCCAAAATGATAAGGACGTGGAACAGTGTCCAGGGGTGGAACTTCGTGGTGTTGAACCGGCCCGTGCAAATGATCACCGAGCCATCATATATGACCTGATCGAGACGCTCCCTAAATCGAAACGAGCTCTGTGGCAGTTGACTATTTCGCAGACCACGTCATGATTTACCAACAAAAATACAAGGGATTCTAGTACTGGCAGCTTGCCATAAACGACGCTCAATTGGACGTCGAGTTGGTGTAGGCAGTACTGGCAAAGCCCACTCGTTGGTTGGTCGTATCGTACACGCTGTAATAACGCTCCCTGAAAGAGGCGATATAAGATTTCGCGGTCATCGAAATCAACATGCATACGCACAAAAATGCGAACCCATTGATAAAGTCAAAGCCGGACCCGCCTTTGCCTGACGCCATCTCGCTGACAATGAGGTATATTGAATTGGCGCTACCTCCGATGGCGCTGTTCAGCGAACGTGGCCAGATCTGCCCGTTGGGTGACAACTCGTACGACTGCCCTCCAATGTTGAATGTCAACGACTGCAGCTTGGCGTATTGGGCGGGTGTGATGCTCAGCAGGCCAGTAGTAGAGTCCAATACACCACCCGTCGCCATTTGGTATTGTTGGAACGCATCTGTGCAACCAGAAATAAGTGAGCGACGACTGATCCGTCCATCTCGATGCGTTACTCACCCGAGGGGATCATAACGAGGGTCGTGCCGGTGTCAACGATACCGGCAGTGGATGGCATAATAGTAACCCCGCCATATGCAATCGTTTGGTTGATACCCCAGTAGTTAGACGCAGGGAAAGTCGTCGTAACTGGCACATAGTTGACAGGGCTAGTGATGACCGAGTTGTCATACCCCCCAAAGGTAAGCATTCCAGTGCTGTTGGTCTGGGTGACCGGGACGTAATAGATCCCGAGTACCTCTTCAGATATCATTCCTTGAGAGAAGAGGTTGTCTGATACTGTAGGAACCGTGTTCGTATTGCTGACAGTATTCGTCGTCAGGTCTACAGGGCCAACACCAAGGATTCCATCAATGTTGGAGAAACCGGCGGATTCGTTGGCCACGCCAATGGATTGCTGGTTGATCACCAAACCAGGGGCAAGTGTCACAGTATCGAGCCATTCTTCCCCGGAGAAATTTCCGGAGCCGTAGCTTACTGCCTATAATTATGACCACGTTTCAGTGCGCCGCGGGTGACATGGGAACATCAGAAACTTACGACACCATTCCCTGTGTCTTTGCTCGTACTTGTTTTGACATACGACTTATCCGCACCCACGAATATGTTGGAGCTTCCAGTATCGATCAAAAGTGTATCTGGTATCAATCGATGAACACAGGCCGCCACGACAGCGCCGCATTCACGTACAGTTTGTTGCAGGATTACCAACGCCGACTTGGGCAGTGTAGCTAACCGCGGTGTTCGTGACACTGAATGATGTGTTGTTTTTGCCGAGCTGGGCAGTCTGTTTCATGGCATGCGCACGCGCACGATCCATTTCAACAATGTTGAGTGCGCCACGCTCATTGATCTTGGTCGCAAAGCTGAGGGTAGCCTTGCCCGTTCGACGAGTAAGAGGACTCGCCTCCACTGCGGCCAGCGCAATAAATATCAGAGAAAGGAGTGGTGTGGAAGGGAACATGGTGGTTTTGTATCTGGAGAAAACAGCTATACCCCAAGCTTTTAAATGGATGGAAAAAGCGGAGTACGTGACGACTTGAGTTGTTTTTGGGAGCTGTCCACACCAGCAGCCATCAGGAAGCAATCACTGCCACTCGGCAACACGATGAATGGAATGTCATCGAGTGTACCGCATGTTCGGAATGGACATTAGGTGTAACTGCGCGTGCCCATGGATTTGGCGAAGTGCCGATACCAGAATATGTCTGACACCCTTTGCTAGTACTTAGTAATACGGCATCTCACCTCAGCATATTGCATGCCAGAAAAATGGATTCAATCCATGTTACATGTGTTAAATCCGGCTGTGGAGCGGTGGCACGAAGCACTACATCACCTGGACAATGTGTTGATGGGGTGAATATCATCAATACAGCAAGCTTAAGAATCAAAATATTAATAGATACATACAGTCAAACCCGACCCGGAGCCTGAAATGCGTGTATCATCCAACTTAATTGCTTTGTTCATTTGAAGAGAAGAAAGCAGAAGCTCACTCACTTGCTTGAGTACGTCACTTCACTTGGCACTTGCCAAGGGTTGCACAGGCACACAGCGGTCGGCGGGCCCCGGAACAAAGTCTGTGCAATAACATCACTTGGGCAGAGAATTCCACATTGGGTAACCTACCCTACCTGTGCTAGGATTAGAAACGACGTGAATCTGATTTGGCGAACATTAGGGAAGAGATTTCTGGGATGCGGCTTCAAATATAACCACGGTGACTTGCCAGCAAGGCCTAGTATTCTCACACTGGATGGATTTGTTGATCAGGTTAGAGACATTCCGGGAGCTGTCTACAAGACCAACTTGGTGAAAAAGAGGATTCTTCATGAGTCCCATTGATAGTCCTCGGTGCGGTTCTCGAGCGAGGTTGTAAGCCTAAAAGAATGCGAGCATGAATGGGATTCAGAACATTGGGAAGATACTGTCCCAGCGGAAGTAATCCACGAAAGTGAAGAAAGCTGATTGATCTTATACTCTTCACTTTCATGGGTTGCTTCAGGACTTTAGCTGAATTGGAAAGTATAGAGAATTTCACACCTTTGGAAGACTATGTGCAACTATCAGGTGAACTAAATGTATAGCTTTACGAAAAAGACGTGATTTCATCACGAGAATGCGACATCGTCACAACTAGTACTGGTTGTGTGAGGGTGAGCTGGTTTAAATTTGGTCCAGATCGACACTCCGGCGCAATCAACATCTTTTGAAGCGGAGCATTTTGGAGGTTTGCGGACTTTCGACCTTCATGGCGTCAAAATGGCGAAACTGTGTATTTGAGGATATATGACGGTTTGTTGCTACTTTGACCTAGCACCTGCGTAGCCTATCTCTAGAGCCCCTACAACGTAATGTTAACGACGCATTTGCACAATTACTGAGCAGTGATTGGTTGGCCTGCTACCCAAGAATGGAATTACATGATCAAGATACTACTTGTAGGTCACTCTCGACTAACTTTTTAGGGACGGAAGGCAATGTGTGCTGTAGCTGGACCCTGGTCTGTTTTGATACGTTCCTTGGCACCAGGCACGTATGTAAGTTTTTTAGTTCATCGATAGGTTTTCCGTCAGTTTCAGTGGAGATTGCGTGCTTCAGTCCCATGGCCGGGCGTTTCATACGTTTCATGGTCAATCACGGGCTTGCGGAGTCTTGTATATAACTTAGCAACACCACCAACATCCCCTCTACCCCACGCTGTTCCCCCAACACGCGTTCCAGCGATGGCGCCGTCTGCAAAGAATATTGGCAAGAAGATCATAGATCATCCCAGCGATGGAGTGCCAATTATATCTACCACTGCCTACATCAAGGGGCGGGTCGAGGATCCGAAGCAAAGTGTCAGCCCAATCACATGTACTACACTCTCACCAATGTTCCTCACCGATCGCCCAGGTAATTCGTTATTTCACCAGTTTATTCCCCATCCTTGGATGGATTACCCGGTATAGTACGTCTCAGAGACAGCATGTGCCAACAATCGCTCACTGGTGTTACCGCTGCTCAGATGCCGGGTGGTTAACAGGTGATCTCATTGCCGGTTTAACAGTCGGTATCGTAGTCGTTCCCCAATCAATGTCATATGCCCAGGTGAATATCACTCGTACCCACTACCCTCCTCATCGACGTCGCGTTAACCTGTCAATTCAGCTTGCAACGCTTCCCCCTCAATATGGTTTATATTCATCATTCGTCGGCGTTTTGCTATACTGTGTACGCGCACCGGTTTAAAAGTTTGACTTAGTCTAACATTTCCCCCTAGTTCTTTGCAACTTCCAAGGATGTCTCCATTGGCCCAGTCGCCGTAATGTCTCTCACAACCGCTCAAATTATCGCTGCAGTCGAACACAAATTCCCCGGAAAATGGGAGGCACCAGAAATAGCGACGACGCTTGCATTCTGTTGTGGCTTCATCGTCCTCGCGATCGGGCTCTTGAGGCTTGGCTGGATTGTCGAGTTCATTCCTGCACCCGCAGTCAGTGGTTTCATGACAGGTTCTGCGATCAATATTGCAACCAGTCAACTTCCTGGATTGTTTGGTATTTCTGGGATCAAGTGAGTCATTCATCCGCGATCCATTCAGTACCATCTATCCTGCATCACAGTTCGAGAGCTGCTGTATACCACGTTATCATCAATACCCTCAAGCGCTTACCAAGAACCAAACTCGATGCTGCGTGGGGTTTGACGGGTCTTTTCGCACTCTATGCTATTCGTTTCGCCTGCACGACACTCCAGCGTCGCTTTCCACGCAGCAGTAGGATATAAAATATTGGAGTTGCGGTAGATCGAGAACTGACTCGTTGTTAGGTCGGATCTTCTTCTTTTTCATGGTCGCCAGGAACGCGTTTGTCATTTTGATATTGACGATCGCAGCCTGGCTATACTGCCGTCATCACAAAACCGCATCTGGTTATCCTATCAAAATTCTTCAGACCGTCCCCAGGGGGTTCCGAAACGTTGGCCCCGTTACGATCGATTCGGAGTTGGTGAGAGCGTTTTCTTCCCAGCTGCCCGTCGCCACCATCATTCTCTTCTTGGAACACGTTGCTATTGCCAAGTGTACGTTTGAACGACTGTATGCAGGGAAAACGTACTAATAATCATGCAAGCATTTGGCCGGGTGAATAATTACAAGATCGACCCTAACCAGGAGTTGATCGCAATAGGTGTTACAAACACCATTGGAAGCGTGTTCCATGCATATCCTGCAACTGGATCATTCTCACGTTCGGCATTGCAATCCAAGTCCGGAGTCCGGAGTCCTGCTAGTGGTATTGCAGCCGCTGTCGTGGTTATTGTTGCTCTGTATGGTCTTACGCCGGCATTCTTTTGGATCCCCACCGCTGCTCTCTCAGCGGTCATAATACATGCGGTCATAGATCTGGTAGCTTCCCCTGCCCAGGTATACTCGTATTGGCGGGTATCGCCTTTGGAATTCTTTATCTGGTTGGCGGCAGTCATTGTCACCGTCTTCTCTACGATCGAGGATGGCATCTATACTTCGATATCTACGTCCATGGCCCTCTTACTCCTCCGGGTTGCTCATCCTCGCGGATACTTCCTCGGAAAAGTCACCCTCACTGACCATAAAAACGGCGGAGAAACTCGCGAAGTATTTCTCCCTCTCCGCCCTGACGGCGTTACCAACCCAGCGGTCAAGGTCGAGCCATTCCCACCTGGCATTCTCGTCTACCGCTTTGAGGAGAGCTACCTCTATCCCAATTGCTCCATCATCAACTCTACGATATTTGACTACGTCAAGGAAAACATACGCCGCGGCATCGACGTTGGGGCGATCAGAGTCCAGGACCGTCCTTGGAATGATCCTGGCCCTGCTGCAGGTGGAGCCGACGCAGCTCAAGTGATAAACCTCGCGAAACCCAAGCTGCGCGCCATCATTCTGGACTTTTCTGTCGTGTGAGTTATCCAACTTCACTTTCGAACGTGAATCCTCATTCGTATTTCAGGTCCCATATTGATACCACAGCTGTACAAGCGCTGATCGACACGCGTCGCCAAGTCGAACGGTGGGTCGATGGACCTGTAGAAGTCAGTGCAACTATCGATTCCGTATATGCGCGTTACTCATGTGATATTCTTTAGTTCCATTTTGCCTCCATTCTTTCCCCCTGGATACAGCGAGCGCTGATTGCCGGTGGCTTTGGCGTTGGCTCGTCAAGCGAAATACCCAGCGAGGTTGCACCCGTTGCCACATTTAGTGATGACAGGAATACATGGAAGTCGTGCGCGGAAACCCTGCAAACAGATGCAGATATAAATTGTCTGCCCCGCAACTCTGAAAGGGAAAGAGTGTCAGAGAGTACACCTCTTCTAAGCGAGGATACACCGTTCTTCCATTTTGATCTTGTCGCTGCCTTGCGGGTTGTACAGTCCAACTCTGGGGGGTTACTTCGCCGACATGATACAGAGTTGATGAAGGAACTTGAAGTTTGAAGATTTGTGGCGTGCTAGACGGGATGTAGGAGGGTCGGGTGGTGTATTTCTATCGGCTATACGAGTGCGGTCCTGCACATATTGTGAAATACTGTACCATACTCGTGGATGTTCGTTGCAGAGCCAAGGAGAGTCTTGATGTGCGACGATGGAGAGCCGTAGTACTCACCACGAATGCCGTGATGCATATCAGCGACGGGCGGCTTTCAAATTCAAAGGAGACACATCAGAGCTACACTAACAACATATTTAGTCGGAGTGCCTTCTGTACGGTACTGGATGATTGCTGATTGGTTTGCTATCCCAGTGATAAGGGAATTACCCGGTGTCACTAGTACCCGATCGTATACAGAAGATTTTGCATGAATCTGCTTTCTGTGTCTGACTGATTTGTAGGGCAGTTGTAATGAGCGCATCCCATTGGTCTGCACTTGTTATCGTATGTACTATGCTGACTCTGTCGTTCCCTTTGTTTTTCACCCTATGCCCCACGACAATGCTTACCGTATGTCCTAACCTGATATGTTTCTCTCTTGCACCATGCTACATACCCAGACCCTCCAGGCATCCCAAATTACGACAAATAAAATGCTTTGACTTTGACGACCGTTAACACTTTTTGGAGACTAGTTCCCACGGCGTCGAGTTTCATGCAGTTCCCACGCATTATTGAGGAATAGCCATTTATTAATTATGCCCTATTCTATGCAAGAGCATTTAGGGACCTCTTTCATACTGTTGTAGAGTCACTGGTCACCAATCGAGGACTTTACTCTGATCAATTGTGTGATTCTTCTTTTGTTTGATCTCTCGCGATTCACGAATACTTAGCAGCGGTTACAGTAGTGCTGCAACTTATTAGGAAATCACTGACTCACCAACTTACTAATTTGCGGCATCTTATCTGAATCGGCGATCGGTAAATTCCGAGGCCCGTGAGACGCCGTGTTTCCATTTTCATTGATCTCGGTACATGTACTCGCGTTACAATGACTTCCGAGTTCGCTCACTCAGGCTAAGTTTCCAGAGACAGCCATATGAAACCTGGATCAACTCTTAATTTGGCTGAAAATGATACACGGTGGAGTGAGACCTACTACTTCACTGAAACAACGGAGGGTTCAATCTCAGCGTTTCACTACCAATCGCGATGTGCCGGAAACGCGTAGCACAATAGTGTGGTACAACTTGAACTTGAAGTACTGACAAATTTATATCGATGACCAATAGACCATGGCTCGTTCACCGACTTCTATCATTAATCCCTGACATTTCGGAAGGCAAAGGATGACCTGTCATAACACGTAAGGACATGGAAAACTACGCAGCTCGGGTTCTTCAAAGCATGTCCAGCACAACTTTGAGATACATTCAAAATACAAGGGTAGTAAGTTTGTACGACAATTCACGGGACAATAGTTCTAGATCGCAATCTCGATAAAACTTCGGGCTAAATAATTCAGTGTCTCTCCTTATATCTGAGCATACAATGTCCACGAGCCCGATCGGAAAGCACTAGTTGGACGTCGAATGGGTATAAGGAGTGCTTGCAAAACCGACACGTCGGTTCGTCGTATCATACACGCTATAATAGCGCTCGCTATACCAGAGCATCAGCATCAGACACAAATCGGCAAACCCAAATGCCAAATGCAAGACGTACAGAAACGTGTACCCATTCACGAAACCAAAACCAGACCCAGACGGCGCTCTCAGGTCACCAACAACGAGGTAAATTGACGATGCGCTCCCTCCGATGGCAGTGTTGAGCGAACGCGGCCAGATTTGACCGTTGGGTGGTAGGTTGTAGGTCTTCCCCGCAATGTGGAACGTCAACGATTGCAGATTGGCGTATTGAGTAGGTGTGATGCTAAGCAGACCGGTGTTCTCGTCGAAAACGCTGCCGGTTGCATTTTGGTATCGTTGGAATGCGTCTGAAATGGGTTCTTAAATGAGTTATGCGGGGGATCCCAACGCTTGACTCACCCGAAGCGAGAAGAATGAGGGTCGTGCCGGTATCGACGATGCCGGCAGTTGAAGACAAGATAGTGGTGCTGCCGTAAGTGATCGATTGATTATATCCCCAGTAGCGGGATGCGGGTGAGGTCGTCGTGAGTGGCGCATAGTTGACTGGGCTAGTGACGATCGAGTTGTCATACCCGCCGAAAGTGAGCTTCCCAATGCTGGTAGACTGGGAAGAAGGGACAAAATAGACCCCAAGCACTTCTTCGGATATCTTCCCTTGAGAAAGAAGGTTGTCTGACACTGTAGGGACTGTCTTGGTGTTGTTGACACTCTTAAAAGTCAGGTCGACAGGGCCAACACCAAGGATTCCGTCAACGTTATAGAACCCCTCGGATGTATGAGCCACGCCAATGGATTGCTGATTAATCACCAAAGCGGGGGAGAGCGTCACGGTATCGAGCCATTCTTCTCCAGAAAAGTGGCCAGAGCCATACGTCACCGACTACGACGACGTTTTAATTGGATGCTAATCAATATCGGGAGCTTGAACACCTACGACTCTACCTCCAGTGTCTCGACTGGTCTTCGTCGGGACGTAGGCCTTGCTCGATCCCACCCACGTGAGGGAACTCCCAGTGTCGACCAGAAGCGTATCTGGAACCGATCAGCTCCCATATCGGCCGTGGAGGAATGTCCACCAACAATTTGTCGCAGGATGACCCACCCCGACCTGGGCAGTGTATATCATCCCGGTGTTTGTGACGCCGAAGGACGCACTGCGTTTGTCAAGCGAGCCTATCTGCATCATGGCATGCGCACGCGCACGGTCCTTGTCAGCGATACTGACCCTGCCAGGCGCGTTGATCCGCGTTGCAAAGCTAAGGTTAGCCTTGCCGTTGTGACGACGAAGAGGGGTCGCATCCACAACAGCCAAGGTGAACAAGATCAAGAAGAAAAGTGTTGAAAGAGGAAACATGGCCGTCGTGTCAATGGGTCTTGAGAAGTCGAGATTTTTATCCCGAGCTTTTAGAAGGCATCCGAAAAGAAGCAACACACCGGCTTGCTTCGCTACATGTGGATGCCTCCGCTGATATCGTCAGCAAGCAACTAGCCATTACCGCCGAGACCGGAGACGATGGGTTCCATTGTGTGGTGTCATACGTAGGATCTGCGTGCGACCGCACATCTCCATGGGCTTGGGCGAGGCGGATCATCAATCTTTCTCGATCATTGATCTCGAGGGGTAGGTCGAAACGAGCTACCTGGGAAACGCGACACCATATCTGTGTGGAAAATGAACGCGAGAGTCATCATAATAGAACAAAGCGGCGACTCGGATACCAACCGTTGCTGGAACGAGGCATGCCACGTTGCTTATCCATTGAACCTCCTCAACGGCGACGCCAAACGGCGCATTACAGACCTGAGGGTGGATCCCATCAACTGGCATCCATCGTTTGGCTGCGCCGAGGCGCTGGTGGAAATTTGGCAGTGCATCAACTCCAATCATCGCCATGTACGGTGTTGGTGTCCCGTACCCTAGAAGCTGTTGCGACAGTTCTAAAGGCGCCTTTATGTAAATTCCTTGTCCTCGAGCCAAATGTGACACCGTCACTGCGAGGTCTATGGTGATGCCGGACCAGAGCACCCAAACAACTACAACACAGAAGAGCAGTATGATACAAAAAATCCTCCGCGTCCTTTCATTTCGTGTTAAATGTCCACGCACCATATCTCTATCTTCCCTTCCGACCGTCCCTTGGCGTTTTCCCGCGCCGTCTCGATCGCAAGCTCAAAATCGCCCTCGTCCCGGAGGGAAATCTTTGTCCCTTCTTCGTCCGTAAACTTCATCCCTAGCCCCGTCAATGACGTCCCAAATTTGGTCGTTACACGCTCGACGAATTCCTTGAGTGATATCGTAGGCGGCATCGTCATCCCGCGAACGTCACCCTGGTAGTGAAGCTACGAGACAGAAGGGGCCAGTTTACTTCCGCCTCGTCGAACCAACACAAGGACGCACCTTGACTCGAATATTGGCCATCTCAAATTCTTCGTATTCACCCGTCGCGAAACCATCGTCACCTCCCTCGTCGTCGTACGTCGTTATTCTGCGTCCCGTCGGGCGGTGGCGCAATGACACCTCCCGTCGGACTGTTCCGCCTGCACTATTGCCACCCACGCCGGTGACCATGTTTTGATTCATGCCCTGGCCCGCGGCCCTCGACGGCGCACGGCTGATTCCAGAACTCGAGCTCGTATTGCTTGATGACCTGGCAGCAGTCCACGCGGATAGTTGCTGCTGCTGCGGTTGCGGTTGTTGATAGAACGGCGATGCCTGAGGTGACTGCCTCTGTGGCTGAGCAGTTGGAGGGGAAGTTACCGATTGTGAGCTTTGATCGTCTGCGTATACATCCATATACGTGTTGTAGAATTGCGTCAGGTGTCCCTCTAGACAGAAGATCTCAAATAAACAGGGTTACACGCTCTTGGGAAGACATCGAATGCACCCACCTTGTGCCGGCGCAGGCGCAGGTACAGGCAGCATGAAGGGTGTCGTGCCTTGGATGCCGTTCACATACTGACCAGATTTGGGGGGTAGCGGGAAAGATTGTACAACAGGCTGCTGCGCAACCAGGGATGATCCTTGCCCTTGTAATCTCCGAAGACTCAGTGGACTCCGAAGTTTCGGTATACCTGCAGTCTCCCCACCCACTCTCGAGGAATCTGTATCAATACCCGCGACGCCACCGCCAGTGGCTAGGGGTATCTTCACTCTCAAAGGCGCTGCCTCTGCATTGGTCATATTACTCCTTGCCATCCGGGTTGTATTGTTCCTGCGCAGGGAAGTATTACCCCTTGATAGGTCCGACGGAAATGTTGGCACATTTGCGGGAGTTGAGACAGACTGGGATCGCCGTGAGGTAAGAATGGTAGCTGGATCGGGGCGAACCCCAACACCCGGAAGGATCGTCTTGGAGCGCTCGGGAACAGTTGGACGTGGCGCGACATTGCCTGTACCTGTTGCATTTGAGGTGAGGGAACAAAAATTGTGTAACGAGTTATCGACGCACGAGACAGGGCGGTTGCGCTTCTGCTCAGCACAGCTGACTCTACGTCTGGTTTATTCTGATCATTGTTCTCTAGAGAGCCTTGTTGTAATCTCTTTGCTCCAGTGAACTCGGTGAAAGCGTCATTTGAGTCGCTCGCTGCAACTAATTTCTATTATTGTAGAGGTGGCTCAGAGAGGTAGAGAATACCACGTGAGGAGACGAAACTCACGGCCTTTCCGAGATAATCCTTGCTCTTGGAATTCTTGAGTTTGTTTTCCGACGGACGATACAGCACGCCGACGGGCTGGGGTGGAATTGGTCAAGGGGAAAATAGAATGAACAAAGGGCCAAGAGACACTTACAATGCTGAATACAGTGTATCCCTCACCGCGATTTTGAATAGCTTCGTCGATAACACCATGTTCATCCGTGACCTGAAGCGAGCTTGCCACTTGCATGTCTGCCAATCCCCGCCCCACATAGCCGGAATATATTTGACAGAGGGCTTTGTTGAACATAATTTCTGCAGAAAATAGTTTGAACTTCAGACCGAGCTGATCATAATTGCTAGGATGGTAATGAGCGCAGGAATAATAGGAGTTAGAGAAAACCTACATGGCCTCATTTCCACGGAGATAAAGGTACGCGTCTTCAAAGTTCAGGAGCGCGGAATCGTAACGTTGCAAGAGGAAATTGGATACGCCGCATTGAAAGTGTCTAGAAACGGAAACGATAAGACAAACGAACAATAAAACATAGAGACACGACGTGTCGTATGTACGTGCGAATGCGTCGCCGTTCGGGACCGAATGGTAGAGAAGGGATAGTAGTGGGATACTCACGCAATTGCAAGGTAAGGATCGAGGTTTGTTGCACCAATGAAATATTCGACGGCAGTCTCGTGTTCACCGATGGTAGCGTAAATGAGGCCCATGTTGGTGAGGATCTTTGAAGAATCTGCGATACCCTATCGTCACGCGTATGGATGAGATGCGGTGAGGGTAGAAATAGTGTGATTTGCAACGCACGGAGAAGATATTGAGAGCTTTCGCGAAATCCTGCTCATCGTATGCTTTCATGGCGGAGGCCCATAATTCTAGCTCAGCCTTGAGGGTGAGGGACATAGTGGGTAACCTGAAGCAGTGAGATACACTTGTGTTCCAGACACAGAATTGGGGTCAAAGGACGGTCGTAAAGGCGATAAATACAAACGAAAAAAACAAAAACAAGCCAATGTCGAAATGGACACAGTCCACAAGGGAGTCGACAAACCGTCTCGGAGTTACATAAAGCGAGGACTTGCCATTCCAGGAAAGTCTCCGTTTTTCCGCGCGACATATGTCAATCAATCCATCATTCACTGGTTTAACTGCTAGCTGTCATGGACAGACCCAGACAGATAACACAGCCAGAAAAGCATCCTTGGCAGTTCTCTGTCAAATACTTTGTGCAGCAGCAGCGTGCACCTTGCTTCCCATGGTGGAATTCCTCATTCACACAGTGACAGTCTCATTCCGGGTACACTGCACATGGATACATAAGCGATTCCATTTCTACGTCGATGCTAACCTCTGATGAATTGTCTGTACATGAAGCCAGCTCAGCAGTGTTGGCCGTCCAATGTTTTCCTTTTTTTTCGATGGACGCACACTCATCTCCAGGCTAAACCATTCTCCGATACCTAACCGCCGCATGATTCTCACAACCCGCAGTCTGGTCGATGCTTGTTGATGAATTTTTGATGATGCATGATATCTCCATGTACGTACTACCTTCTTCCGCTGATACTTCATCCGATCTAATAGACGTCTATCATCGTATGCACTATGTACGAATGCTTTCCAACATGTCATGGTTCGTTCTGCCCCCCACGGTGGTCAAAATTGCTTCGCACTGCCACTTTGATTGTTCTGAGGTTGACCTGTCTTTGTTGAGATTCGCAACTCTTATGAAACTCCATCAAATTGTGTCGTGCCAGTGACTTCGACTTACTCCCAGCCGTTGACCCCGACGGCTCGGTACATTGTCTAAATATAAACACGGTGAGTTACGGGTTGGAATGTTTACCGCAATTATCCCAAGCTACTTACATATGCGCGTACTTCAAGTTACTAGAAAGCTGCGGTGCTGGTATCTTCCCTTGCGTGCCCCAGTGCCCCGCGGTTGTTGGTAACACGGGTGGCCCCTTCATACCTGCTTCCACAACTGGTTTAGTTCCGTGAACGACAAAATGGATTCCCAGACCGTTGCATTGCCTGTCGACGATGCAAACTGGTTTTGGGGTGATTTACAATTTACAGGGTCACTTGGGTGTGCGTAAAGACTGGACCAAGTTGCGAAGTGGCGTCCATAGAACTCGACAGAGCGGCTGTTCCCACAAGCCATTGTACCGCTGTCAGGTTACCACCATCAACTGGGAGAACGATCAGTGAATTCCTTTCCACCAAATCCGCTATCCGGATCCGGCCTGCATAACTGCACTCCATCCCGCGAGGGGCATTTTATCATCTCCTCACATGTATCTCAAAGAATACTAGTCCACTGCGCCTGATCGCGTTGGCTCGGCCGTGAAGGGGGATGGGAAAACGAGTCTTGGAACATTCTCACTGACTTCATCGAGTGATTTGCTCCCGCTGGAATCCGTCAGAAACAGTAGGACACTTGACATGGTATTGCGCCTCAAAGGCAGTTCCTACCAAGGAAAACCCAGAGGCACTGTGTTCTCACACGTCGAGATTGCCGCATGAGCGCACGAAGTATTGACTCGGAGAAGCAGCGTTGCACCATGTATCTTTACATGTTCGACATCACCACCTTCCCTGTGCTTCACTCCCACTCATCATGTATCTCGTTCCTGGTACGTTTCAATACGGCTTTACGGGCTTGCGGCCCCGCGTTTTCTCGTGGTGAGATAAAGACGGAAAATCACAAAGGCCGGGTTTG
>JBBPLG010000346.1:0-25622 GCA_038089695.1 Xanthoconium separans | reverse complement strand
GGTAACGTGTACGGGTTATAAAGTACCCTGCACAGAGAAAGAGAGATGTTCTTGTGCTACAACGAGGTCAGTGGGACATAGAGTATCAGGGGGGGCAAAGAGATACAGGAAGGAGACAAAGAAAATCAGACCATGGCATGATGACTCGGCATCTAGGGAGCAGCAACCTCGTTCTACCAGCGCGGACTCACTCGTTATACGACCGCGGCGTCGTCGTCCTCATCTAGCCTACCGGGCACTCCCGCCTGTCTGCCACGTGAACCAGCGTCCATCAGCCGTTCTCTCCCAAGCCCGCTCGGAAACCCCACCAAACCCCCTCCGTTCCGACTACTGGGCCGCGAGACGGGGGCTGAATACTCTCCTCTGATGACACCGCTTGCAGAGTCGCCAGCTCCACCGTTCTCACTATCCCGCCTTCGACCGCTCCCACTTCCAAGGCCCTCGAGCGAGGCTAAAAACACCTCGTTCATATGTCGCAGCTTCTCGTCCACCTCCGCCTCCCGCGTCAGCATAGGCCCCACCGACGTCGATGATCGTTTCGACTCGTCGCTCGCACTCATCTCAGTGGAACGTCGCGGGCGCTCCCCCGCGACCAAACCCAAACCCAGAGCCGCACCAACTCCACGAGATCCTGAAGCAGACGTAGACTGTGGCCGAGAAGTGGCTGAATCAAAAACTTCCGGTGCGCCACGTCGGCCCAATGCGCCGGGACTCGCCGCCCCGCTGGTCAGGCCATCTGGCGAGGAAGATGATGGTTGCCTCGCAGCAACTGACGCGAGTGGCTTTCGCGCGTCGATCTCTTGCACGAAAATCGAAATATCGTCGTCGTCGGTCGTTGAACCCAAAAAGGCAGGCGTATTACTACCACCTGCTGTGCCGCTCCCCCTTGAGCGCTCACCGTCCTTGCGTTCTACGCCTGCGGTACTTCCCGGGCTTCCGTCGCTCGTGGTACCTCCAGATACGGCGTACCGGTGTCCAAAGCTACTCGAGTAACGCTTACGAGAGGGCAAACGGGGTGAACCGTCCTCGCCTTCCGCGGAGGCTAGCGAGCGGCGATCACCGAGACTTGAAGCTGCGAATGGCGGTGAAGGTCTGTTCACGCCAATAGGGGAGGGTGGCACACGAGAAGAATTCGGTGACGTTTGTGTCGGGCGCGATGGTAAAGACGGCAGTGCAGTGCCACTGGCTAGCGGAGAAGGTTGACGGAGAGAGGGTGAGGGTGAATGGATAGAAGGAGACCCGGAGGAAAGAGTCGAGGACTTGAACGGGTGCACAGGATTGATGTTCGGTCTGCGAATAGGCAATGGTCCGGGCGCAGAAGGAAGGTCCTGAAATAGATATCAGTGGAAAGGGAACACGTCACAAAGCGGTTGGCGCCTACGAGGCTGCTCCTTCCCGTAGTACTCGTGCTTTCTCTGCGGATCCTTGCAGCGATACCAGTTACGGGTATCACATCTTCCTTTGACCATGTGGTACTCCCTTCTGGACGGAATGAAGCGACAGACAAGGCCGAACTTGACCCGGCAGTGGCCATATTGGTCGATGTTCGACTAATCGGTAGGGCCGCACTTCGAGGGCTTTGACTGCCCGGCAACGAATTTGCGCGAGAGTGAGGAGGCAATACAAACTGGCCAGCAATAGACGAAGGAGGCGACTTTGGAAGGGAAGTACGAAGACTACTGGGGAGCCCTGGCATGGAATCTCGCTGCTGGTTCTTGATGAGTGTTGGCGTAAAATCTGGTCCTTCGTCCAATGAGAGAAACCGGGAAGAGAGCAACGATTCGAGTTCGTCGAGGTGGAAGTTGGGCGAGGTGAGATACTTGGCAGTGAGGCTGAGGGTCCCCATCGGATGAGGGATGGACGGGAACGCGTGTGTTTCGTAAGGAAGTGGAGGTGTATTTGGCGCGGGTGATACATCTGACGGAGGAAATAGAGCATTATGCAATTATGCATAGTGTATCAAATTTAAGCACGCAAAGACGGACATGAGTACCTCGTGGGTTCCAGGGTTATGATAACAACACGTGTGACGTACCGAAATCAAGTATGTTGTTGGAATGGTTTTCCAGAGATTTAATCCGGAGTTGAATCGTTAGATTTCCATTGCGATAGGATGTGCTCATCCTTCGTCGTAACTTCCGAAAGAGCTTCCAAGAGGGGAGGATGCGGAGAAGACTGAAAATACTGCGAAAGAGGGGTATGCCATGTTTATATATAGTAGAAGGAGCGACATCGCCTGACCCGACGCTATGTTGTGGAGAGGTTGGGGTAGGAGAGAAAGCAAGGAGCCAGTTCTCGAGAAGGATATGTTGTGGGGTAGGATCCATGCGGACACGTGAGGAATCAGGGGCAAGGTAGACGAGGACCTGGTTGTTGGTCAACTCAGAGACGGATAGTAGGACCTGGAGCTCGAAAGGGGGCGGAGATGGAGAGGAGGAGACAGCACGGTACATTCTGAGGTGGTCCTTGAAGATGTCAGAGTCTGGCGTCTCGAGATTGAACTAAGGGAAGAGGTAGATAGCGATGGTAAGCAACGGTGAGAGAGATATGGGAAAGTAAACGCACCCATTTGTCAACCTTTCCCTGAGACCTAGGCTCAGAAGTGGTTCTGGCATTGCTGACGACTAGACAGAGCTTAGTGTAGAACCTGTGAGCAATCTGGTCGGCCTTCTGGATGTCATTGGACATGGCAAAGACTTGGATATGTCAGGCTGAGGACGTCGTGAACGATTAGAACAGAGAAGGCATTAGATTAGGACGGACGAGAAGCGAAGAAAAGGAAGTAAACCAAACATCCGCGCTAGAGCTGCGTTCAAGCGGGAAAGGCTACCAAATACTAGGATGACGTAAGCACCACATATGTACCCCCGCTCACAGTCATTTTGACTACCAATAATTGTTGTACCTCGGAGTCACCTCGTGTAATTATTTATTCTCGCACATAAGTCGGCGCTTTCATCACTAAGTAGTACTTGGTGTGTTTGGGTTGGTATCTTACCCCTGACAAATGGTTACTTAACCTATCAACATCCAGCCGCATCATGTTTTCATTTCCGGTCGACTCAACTTTGATGATCATCAGCCGCATGCGGCTGGGGAATCGGACACGGTCCCGACTGTTGGAGCATTCGAAAGTTCATTGGTGAATCAAAGGGCATGCCGAGCCAGCTTCATCTATGGAAGGCGTCTTGCCTGACTCGGAGGCGTCGCAGACAACGCCGCTTCTTCACTTGCGAGTGCGTTGAGATTTCATATCTCATGCAGCCCCTGTAGATATAGATCAGGTGATGTGAACCTTAGCCATCCCATTCAATTCTCAGATCTGGCATTTACTTCCCGCCGATAATTTCCAGGACGGCCTTTCGAGAGATGCACACGGGTACTGCCAGTGGCAACCATCGACGGGAACTCGTTCATGGAGTCGGAAGTCAAATGTCGCCATCATCATTCTGGCACACGGGCAAAGTCCGCACTGGAACCTGTATTCTGCCGATTTTCCAGCACACTCCGTTCCACGTTTAGATGACATGGGCTCTTTAGAGGCGCAATCCTGCTGTGTTATTATGCTCGTTTGACTCGTATACAGCGATGCTGTGTGCAGTGCGCCGCCACATGTCATATTAGGACATTTACGTCCTTGGGCTTTTCATTTTAGGTGCATACCAGAGCCATTTCTGCGTACCCCTTGAACACACCAGCAAGTGCCTACACAGCATCGGGTGTCATCGGTATTCTCACTTTCGGGTCCGATGCCCTCATTTTCAAGGTTCTCCGTAGCCCAGTGATTTTGGCAAGTAATGGATGTCGGGGACTCCATGCGCGTTGCCATCCTTTGTTGCCATGGGCTTATGAATTATACAGCAAACCCCTCACTGTACACTCAGGGGCGCGACGTTTAGGTGACCGGCGTCGGTTAACGACTTTGCCTCGCTCCGAACAAGGTTGACTAGTATGACATCTCGCCAAGGTGAGAACGTCGGTGGTTTCCTCGTAGCTCCCTGGATATGTGATATCGTACAGCATGTTACAAGTGACTTCGACACGCGTCATGGTGCTGCTTAAATGATCAACATAGGTGAGACAACACATTTCAAGTCGCCATGTCTCAACCGATGATCACCCTGTACGACGTGCCCTCTAATATTCCAAATCCTTGGGCGCCAAATGTCTGGCGTGTCAGGTGAGTCTGTGTCCCTTCCTCCGCATTTTTGAATCTACTCATTACTCTTTCCAGGCTGATCTTAAACTACAAACGCCTTCCCTATCGCACTTGTTGGGTCGAATTCCCTGACGTTGAACAAACCCTGCGTGCCATAAACGCACCACCTACTTCCATCCGCCCCGACGGCCGACCTGTCTATACACTCCCTGCGATCATCGACCCTAGACACATTTCAAGCAGCTCATACCTCGATCCATCCGGCTCGCCCCACCCCCGCCCCGTCATTCTTACTCATGTTAACACAATCGCCGAATACCTCGAACACACATACCCTGCGCGGCCTGTCATCCCAGAAGGCGCGCGCGCGCTCCAAATGCTCTTTGTTTATTACATTGCCGAGGTCTTCGTCCAACCTCTCTTGCCCATAATGATACCGCTGAGTCACCAACGATTGCCCGCGTTGGTGCAAGCCCATTTCCGCGTCGGACCCGCGGCCGAGCAACGGGGTGACTACGCGCTGGCCGGGACGCAGAGGCGAGAGGAGCAATGGGCGGCGGTGCAGGCACAGTTTACATTCCTGGCGGGAATTCTGGACAAGAACCTGGGTGATGGGGACGGGGTCGTGGCCATGGGCCACGAACTTACGTACGCAGACTTTGCGATATGTTCCGTCTTGCTCTGGATCGAAAAAGTGGCACCGCACGAGGGATGGACACGAGTGAGAGAATGGGACGGGGGTCGGTGGTGGAGGTTGTGGGAGCGATGTAATGGATATATGGACATGTTTTGATGTGCGGTCTTTTTGGCGAGTGTGACCATATGTGTTTCCTTATCATGCTCTGTTTATTGTGTTCGAGCGAGCAATAGAGTACAGCGTTTAAATCGATGTACACCTTGTACATACGGATGAGTAGCATCCTTCACAGGTGGTTGGTCGTCCGGAAGTGCAACCATAGGAAAACTTTACATTCATGATCAGTGATCTCCACTATACCAATCTATAATATCAACGCATGATGGTGGTCATATTTACACATGAGTAGTTTCCATCAAGGCATTGTCCAAAGTACAGAGGCAAGTGGTTACATCATACTACATTGGCTCGTTGGCGGGGTCGTTACGGGAACAGGGATCAAGCGCCAATACCGCCTTTCATTCATCGTCGCAGAGACCCTCTCTCCGACAACTGCTTTTTTGAGGCCCCAAAAGCCTCTGTAAGCTTCATCTTGGATGCTAATCAATGTATTATCAATCACGCTGAGGCTACGGAGGGTGAATTGAAAAATAATAATACAAACGTGTATACGCCATCTTCACCTCCTCGGACTTGCCACCGCTGATCATCAGAGTCAAGGAACATCTTGACGACGAGAAACCCGGCATCACCAACGTTGACCGGGAGTGTCGTATCCTGGTATTCGATCCATTGCGCGCCTGCATAGACGGCGATGAGATCGCGGAACCGCCACTGCAACATTATTACGATAATATGATGCGATGATCAACATTGTGGCAATAGCCTCGATGGACGCACTACTTGAGTAGGCAACCGCTCAAACTCGGTAACGGTCACGGCAGCATCGCGGCCATTGAAAGTGATAGCGAGGTTTTTCCCGTCATCGGTGGTTTCCTTGTTGACGATGTAGTATTGCACTCCAGCTGGTTTGCTCATTAGCACGATTGTGGGTGGATGTGGTGAGCGACGAGTCAATACTTGCGAGAGTACTTACATAACAGGCGAAGTACGGTTTTCGTCAACCGAATTAAGCAGTCCAATCGTCCCTCACGACAAATGTTTTTTATTGTGCCAACATAAAAAATGGTAACCAACGTCCGGATGATATCGTCAATTCGCATTCGAAGCTAGGACCTGTCTCAATCCAGTAACTACTGCTCGATCAATCGATCGATCCGTAGCTGTCAAGAGGGATTGGGTGTACCATGTCGTATTTTTGGATGATGGATACATGATGGGCTCTGGTGGTACTTTGCGATTCACGATTGAAGCGTCGCAAGAGCAGCGAACTGGTGTCATTGGCAAGTGCAAGCTGCTGCCCCTTGAGAAAGATCAGTCATATCATCCAAACTCCATGTGTTGTAATTCAACTTGCGGCACGAGAGATAAGTTGTGTTGTGACCCGGGAAGCCGCTATGTATTCGATCGAGTAGGATCGAACAACGTAGCAAAGTACCTGGTGCAATGTTCCACTTAAATGACACCAGATCGATTTTATTTTGTCAAGATGATGTCAACTGAACGAGTACAACAGAGTGGTACATACATGACTTGTCGTGCGGCTGTGCTGAGAGTCGTTGCTTTTCGCACCGGGCCCGTTTGTTGTGCGTTCCTGCGAACCAACGGCACACTTGCTGGCCTCGACAATCTCGCACCCACCTGCGTACCCCGGTTCCAGAGACTCATCAATCACCTCCGCGCGTACGCTACTAACCACGACGAAACCCGATACATAACATTCAAATTTCACCCAGTGCGCCTCCCAATCCAATCCATCCCTTCGAACTCTATCTTGTTCCCTACTCCTCGCGGAAGACACGGCAAACCACCCCATGAACGTCTTCCCTTGCTAACCTCGACGGCCTCGTGTTCTTCAGCCTTACCTGCGCACCCTGTGGCGATCGTTTCCTGCCCGTTTGTCCCAGCGCGGTATCTCGTCCACCACTCTTTAAACTACCGAAAAATGGCCATCTGCAACAAAACCGCCCTTAGATGCACTGCCCGTGCGACACGCCTGGTGAGCCGTGGCATCGAGTCCACATACTAATGTCAGGATCGGAACACACCACAGGAGACATTCGGAGCAATTTGCAGTACAATCTACATTCCGAGGCCCAAGTTGAGTGGGAGAAACCAAGTCTCACCTCACAGATATCCGCAAAACCGTGTCTCTTTAGAGTCCACTCAGTCGTTACTATCTCAATAGATGGCCTTCACCAGTTCAATTCCTGGCCCTACCCCAGTGGTTTTCCAATTTCACCTCACGCGCGGCTGTTAGGAGACAATAGTCCCTGAGAGAAACGAAATACATTGAACCATCTTCTAGGCAGACGGTATACTTGGCCAAAGGACTTTCCTTCACCCACCGCAGTAGATGTCATAGAGAAAGATGATCACGCGCGTCGCACTCAGCCTACGGACATACTGCTTTCCCACTGCCAGCTTTCTCGGACCACCTGTACAACAAGCAATTCAAGAACCCAGCCAGAATAACAATCTACTTGCAGATATCCTACCGCAACATCCGATGCATGGATCTTGATCCGATGTATATTCAATGTCTGGGCTCAACGGGGACATCCGGTAAACATCTAGATTCCAAACCACGCAATGCTTTGATCCATCTCCGCAGTAGTAGGGTGGTGGTCGAGGAATAGAACGTGTCAAAGTTTGAGCTTGACACCGAGACACGTAATTCGTCGCTGACAGTTCAAGTTGCGTCAATACCTCGGGCCAACTCACCAATTGAAAATCCTTATTCGGGCATTCAAGACGGAAGTTGTATATAAAATTCGGATGTACCATGTCTTCTTGGATGGAGAGTTGGAATGAGATTACGATGACGAACTTGAGCTTCAAGGAACCTGTTCAAGGCAAGGGAATTCCCAGGCTGGAACGTTTCACCTAACGTCTCACTTAAAGTTAAACTTCAACTTGAATGTCAGGCCAGGCCCATGGAAACCCGGATGTATCATTACACCTGTTGCTTCAGATTTTGCGCCAGATCGTATCTTGATGACCCACTCTCCAGGAGTGACAGAGGTAGTAAGTGAGTCGTCACCACGGACGACCCTGCGTTTCTATCAAAATACTGTGAGAAGCTTGCCATGAGGTCTGAATTTGGCTCGCCCTGACACCACGCAGTAGCGTCTAGTTCACACTGGCACCTGGCCCTTGTCAGGGGTGGAGATTAACCGGCGCTTCAAGTGGTGCAGCCGCCAGCGCATCCCACGTATATATGTTTGGTTGGTTCTGTCTAGTAAGTACCCCAATCCTGACTCCGTTGGAACTTCAACGTACCCCAGCGCATCGCTGGACCAGTGCTCGGACGAGATTTGCCCGCTTCGAACACGAGTACATCTGCAACGTCCCATTCCGACCCCTCTCACTGACCTACAAATATTGTGTAAATCTTCAAGGTTTCACAATGTATCATTTCCCCCTTACCATCAAAACATGAATGTTTCAACCCCAGACGCTGCAGGATTTCCCCCTAACCTCTCAAGATCTCATCGATGAACCATCACTCTGTTGCAACCGTCACGAGAAATCGTTTCCCGTTTCCGTCCGCTTCCTGGAGCTCTCATGACTTCTGGCTTCCTTTCACTCCACTCATCGTCCCAACTCTTGTCTTTAGCTCGCATATTTACTTGGACTCGGACTGGTGCACGTACTAAAAGATGGGCACCATTCACATCCCTCTCGATAAGGCAGTGCTCCTATCGGTGCTCCTGGAAACGCTCTTGTACGGTAAGGCTCGATAACAATGAGTACTGTGTCATATATTGAAAAGTAGTGTCCAAGGTTTCTCGTTGTTGATGTGTGGAGGAACGATCTGGATGCTGTCTTCCCGACGATCTACTCACCGAGTGAACTTCAAGATGCTCACCGTAGCATGCATGCTTCTACTGTTTAGCACGGTGGTGCGTTCCATCTTTTTTTTTGGATGCTTGTATCTGTCGGATATTGATATCCTAGCGTGTCCAGCACCTTGGGATTGACATTCTTAGGATCATGGAGGGTTTGATATTGTGCCGGGACTCTTACCCAGGAGGTCCTAATGGGTATTTCTCGGATGTGGCTCAATGGACATTCTTGTCCAAGACCCTTGTGTATATTGTACAAACGCTGATAGGTGATGGCGTTGTCGTATGTTTGTTTTGTTTTTTACAGAGATCAATTTTGTACTGACTAATTTGCAGCTTTACCGTTGTTACACGGTATGGCAATCTAAACTGGTCATGATCTTGCCTACACTCCTTTGGTGTGCCGTTGCTGGTATGTACGATGTATGTTTGGGGTGGTTAACGTTAACGAATCGATTCCGAAGTGACCGGGAGCTTGAGCTGCTATACAGCGTTAAAAGTAACACAAGACGGGACTCTTGGAGGGATCCTTGCACGGTGGATGACGTCGTTTTGGGCAATGGCGTTGGCGACGAACCTGTTGACGACGCGTACGTTGTGTTTCCGACTGTATCTCAAGATGGCTTCTGAAATTGATTACCTTGTATCAGTGTTGTTGATTTCCCGTCTCTGGGATATCAACCGGAGGGCCACGGAATGGTGTTGCCCAATACGATCTCGATTGCAACCGATTATACACACCCTCGTTGATGTGGACGCGATATACTCGCTCACACTCCTTGTTGCCTTGACTTGCTTTGTGACCCAAACGAACGGTCAGTTCGTGGTACTCGACATGGTCAGTCCATGTCTTGATGAAGTTCTATGGATTTGTCATTACGTAACATGCCAGGTCACGCCTATCATCTCCATCACTTTCTATATGGTTATCATTCGTGTTGGGCTGGCTACTCGAGTGAAGAATTCCGAGTCGACAATTGCATCGTTTGGGAACGCCGTCAGGGAAGAACCAAGGAGGAGAATGGAAGTGCGCATCACGACATTGACGCACGACATGGTTGGCGATAGTCAACCCCCACTATACCCTATTGAACACAAGATGAAATACAACGGCGTAGGAGTGGCGGTATGACCCCACGGTAGCCATCTTTCAACGTCCTGTCTTGACCCATTCCATTCCTTTTGAGAACGTTTTTGCTACACTCATACCGCTCGTTTCCAATTTGATCTGTTGTGCTCGTCATGATACATATCTAGATAGTACCAAGATGCCATGTCTTGCAATAATATTCGTGATTGTTGAATTAGAGGAGTCGACGAGTCCGACCAGAGTTGAAAGTTTACTTACTTAGTTACTACTTACTAGATTTGAGTGTTTGCCTCAAGGCTGTGAAACTCGGCAAAGTTATGGTATCTTGAGTCCATGGCCACCTCCTCCTCTTGCTCGCCCTCGTCGTCAGCTGTGACGATCCCAATACCCGGAAAATCAATCCTCAAGCGTCCACCGCCAACCCAGTCTGGAATTCTCAACCGCATCAAAGGTTTCTTGCCTACCCAACCCACCACTCAACTTTCGGATGACGCCAGCAAACCACTCAAGAGGGCGCACTTCATCCTACCCCATCTCGCGACCGTTTACCCTATATCGACCCTCAACCCACCTTCGACACCATCGCTCAAGGATGAGAAGCGGGCCATCGAAGAAAAGGAGACAGAAAGACGGAAGCGGATCGTCAGAGGCAACTCGATAGGTTCAAACGACAACGACACAGAGGAGTGGTGGACCCTGGACAAGGTCGAGTCTTTTTACCGAGAATGCTGCGAGTCCAGAGAAGAACACCCAGATCCTGCAGTCTCGGCTGGTTTAAAGGTGCGTACGAGATCCGCAAGCAACGCGACCCCAATTGATTCTTCGACTCGTAGCGAGCCTCCGCGACAAAACCTCGCTCGGTCGATCTCTCTGGCGTGCAGCTCACACCAACGACCGCTGCGATTCTCTCCGACGTGTTCAACATTGAGTGGGGCCTCCGTAAGCTGACACTGAGGGAGTGCGACTTGGATGAGGCTGTTTGTCTTACCTGTCCCTCTTTCCATCGTCTACTGACCCCCAGATAGAAGTTGAAACCCATCCTGCACGCGCTGCTCATCCCAGGGACGCTCGAATACCTATCGATTGCGTCCAATCGTCGATTGAAACCACCCGCGTTCAAACTTGTTGGCGTGTACGCATCCAAGGTGGGCTCTTTGCTTCGTTTGTTGGTCAACGTACCTATCTATGCATGACAGGCCAAGAACTTGCAGTTCTTAGACCTTTCCTCGACAATATTGGACAAAAAGGCAGTCGATTACATCGTCGTGTGCCTCGCTACCGCCCCTGAACCTGGTCTCGTCTCGCTCCGTCTAGATGACTGTTCCCTTCGACCAAGTGCACTCGAAGCACTCGGTGAGTGTCCCTGGGATGACGTGTCCATTCTCCCGTGACGTATGCCCTCCAGCACGGGCCGTTCGAACGTCGTCCCTGCGAAATATATCCCTCCGACATAATAAAATTACAGCGACAGGCGGCGGTGCCGTCGCGCTCGCCCTCATGATCCGCGATTACCCCGACGTCGTGCCAGGGTCTAGTACCGGTGCTCCTGCAAGTCCATCCACTACCTCGTCACCCTCTTCCTCATTCCTGGCATCACCACCGTCGCCACACCCGAGCACCACCCACCCTTCCGCGCGTACCGGTCCCATGCCCCCACCCCCACGGCACCCCTCTGTTCTTGGCCCTCAGACAACCTACACGCCGTATATTCCCCGATCGAAACGCGTCGTGGTCACAGGGGCACCACCTCCGAACCCACTCTCTGCGACAGGTCAGCCTGTTCCGATCATCACATCCAATTCGCACGGTGGCGTGACGACGCGACATCCCGCCCCGCCTCCTGCCAAGGCCGAGGCCGTGGGTGTCAATGCGGTACCAGGGCGCTACGACGATGGGCCGAGCGCGGCATTGTTGGACAAGGTACGCGCGTTGGATACGTTGCCACGACTAGGTGCACTTCGAACGCTCGATCTGAGGGGAAACGATCTCCGGGTAAGTGGTGCGTTGCGCATGACCAACTGATAGGGTTCTTGACGGTACGCACAGACCGGGGTGACTTACCTCGCACAAGTGCTGAAACGGAATCGGACGCTCAAGGTGCTCAACCTGAGCGAGAACAAGCTAGATGTGCAGTGTCTCGTGGCGATCGCCGAAGCTCTCGTGCGTTTCATTTTCTTGGGTCGTCCTACCATTGACACTCAGCCCTCTCGGGGCTTAGAAATATAACCTGTGTCTGGAAACGCTGGATCTCAGCCGAAACCCCTGTTCAGGCCCCGCTCTGGATGGCGTGAGTCCCACCCTTGCACGTGTGGTTCAACTTACAGTCTTTCCTCATAGATCCAATCGTTGCGTACGGCGTTCACGCTGAACACCGCTCTCAAACGACTCTTTCTCTCCTCTACCCAATTAACCTCTGCAGGCGCCATCGCGCTCGCCGAATTCCTCCCCGAATCCGCGTCTCTCCTGCACCTCGACCTTACAGTAAACAATATCGACCTCGCAGGCGTCATGGCGCTCAGCAAAGGTCTCAAAGCCAACCACATCATGCGTTGCCTCGATCTCAACATCCCGCCCGACCATGAAGAGTTTGCGAGCATCTGTCGCGAGATTTTGAATTCATGTGTGAGGAATACGGAGGAGGCGGAGAAGGCTGCGCGAGGTGGGACGGCGCATGGGCAAGGGGTTGGGGGTGTACAGGGAGAGGATGGACATCAGGGAACGCTGGCGGGCGGCAAGGGGTTCAAGGGTGTGTGGGGGTTGATCGAGGAGAGCGAGTTGGCGCGGTCGATTCGGATGGGAGAAGGGCAGCATGGCAAGGTGGTGTGTCGTTTTTACCATTTTGCTTTGCAGCGGCGTTTCAAGTGTGGTGTACTGATCAACGTTTGTACCCGTCAGACGGATTTAATTTTGGGTGCAGAAGCACTACTGGGACAGATCCAGGCCGCAATCCGGGGGACCGGCTTACAAACGAGTTTAGGCGTTAACGTTCCTCCTACCAGCCCCAGCTCCGGTGCGAGTGCGGGAACGGAACAGGATCTTGTTCAAAGGGCACGCGGGACGGTCGCAGCTCTGACGGTGCAGATCCAATCAAACGCAACGACGGCAGACGCATCCAAGTTGGAGCGGCTCCTTGGGCTGTGCGATCAGCTCAATGGGGGGATCGACGCGCTCGCTTCGCGCACTGCTCGTCGCTCGCGTTTGCAGGGTCTCGGGTTGCGGGTCGACGGACTGCAGGGTGTCAGTGCTGGTGGTGGGGGTGCGGACGGTGAGACGGCGGGACGTGGGGACGCTGACGGGGAGGACGAGGAGAATACGCCTTTGATGCCGCGCGTGGATAAGGGCAAAGGAAGGGCGGAGCCAGAGCCAGAGAAACACGAGAAAGTGTTGAGTCCCACTTTCATGATCACTGAATCCGAGGACGAGGATGAAGACGAACATAGATACCTCGATGTGGAGGAGGGTGACGAAGTTGTTGTGCAGGCAACGTCGCCTACGGATAGGTGCATTTGATCCGTGCATCGCATTTGCACTGGTGCTGACGTGAAATGACAGATCAAAGAGCTGGGTTGAGGAGGAGGGAGAGATATTTCGCAAGGGTACCGTGTTGCTCGGTCCGGAGGAGATGGAGGGAGAGTACGCGGGTGAAGAGCTTCGACGCGAGGTATATTATCCTTATTCTATCCTGCCCAACTCACTCATCCCTACACCACAGCTCCTCGAAGCCATGGTCGAACGCCCACCCCCGCGCGGAATCATTGACGAATTTGGCGCGGACGTTGCCGTTCCAGGCATGGCGGGTGGAGCGTACGACGACGTACCGCCCTCTCCTGGGTCGGCCATGTCAGGACCGATGCCTGCACCGCAACTAACCGCGTCGCCATTGACGTCCCCGATTTCGCCGACGTCCCCGAGGGCGAGCGGACCTGGGAGGGCGTTTCCGCTCTTGAGAGGCGCGACGACATAATGGTTGTGCGCGCGACAACTAGGTGACCGAGGGGAGGGATGGGATGGACGCGGGTGTTATCTACATTGGAACTTGCTTCGATGCTCGAGAGTGGAGTCACGGTGGTTTCGTGACAATGTAGTTTGGATGGACTTTTTCTATGTGTTGATGAGATACCCGGACATAGTATGGTTGCTACGGTGGGTGTTGGACTTGCAGCCAGTTCCCCACACAAAGAGTGAACATGACTCCAAAAGCATAACTAGATCAATGAATTGCATCTGATTAGTTGATGATGGGGAGAAGGAATGCTATCGAGTCAAAGCATTTTCTATTTGTTCTCAAATAATGTCGACAGAGATTTGACCAAGTCACTGCTCATCGATGCATCACCGAGTCTGATAACCCAAGCACACTTGTGCGTTCCCCATTGGCATGTCGGTTACCACTCGACCGCAGTAAATGCTCGTCCTAACATGGGTCTGCAATATCGAACAGTTCATCGGAGCTGACTCTTACCAAGTCTCAACATCAGCCTCGGCTTTCGATGCATCTTCAAGAGTTGAGCCGAAGAGCTTGGGGCTCAATAATTCAGGTTAAAATGCTAGCTTTAAATGTGTCACTTGATGGGCAAAACCTAGGCCACTCCGTATTCTCCCCGCGGTTTCTCCTTCAACACACGGTTGTCGCAGGTAAAGATTGTTTGCCTTTGTATTACTAGTGAGGTGGCACCTCGATCACGGTTAACCTGCTACCCACAATATCAATGGCGCTTCAAGATTAGTGGCATGCTACATTCAAATACTTTCTCGATTACAAGCAGAAACGACGGGACAACATCAAAGCATCTGTCCGCGATATCGTCTGTATATGTGTAACGGTGGCGCAACTGAGTAGCGATGGTCGGAGTCCCTGTTCCACGGCGTAGCCGCGTAGACAACAACCTGCGACGAGTATGGCCGGGTTGAAGTGGCAGCTCCCCTTGCCACGTTTCATCTCATCGCGTCTTTCCTTTTATCCGTTTGTCTCCACTTGTTTTTTAGGTTGTTCGAGCTTCTGATTTCTTGTCAGTGCATTTCCTGAAATGAGAAGGTCTGGCATCCCTTTGGACAAGGCGGAACTGCTCTCCGTGCTACTGGAGGGCATTTTATATGGCAAGACTCACCATAGACTGACCGTGAGCAAGGGATGCTGATCGTTCATCGTACCAGGCTTCTCGTTGTTAATGTTCGGAGGAACAATTTGGACCCTGTTGTTCCAACGACATGGCCATCCTATGAACCCTAGAATGTTCTCAGTAGCATGCGCATTGCTGTTATGTAGTACAGCAGTGCGTGCTTTTTTGTTTTCCGCCAGATAACAAAATATTGATTCTGTGTGCAGCACCTTGTAATCCATATTATAAGGGTCATGGATGGTTTGATAATGTACCGAGACGACTACCAAAATGGCCCTGTTGGGTATTTTTCGGACGTATCCAAATGGACGTTCAACGCCAAGAACCATGTGTATACTGTGCAGACGCTCATCGGAGATGGTGTCATCGTGAGCTCCGTGTTTGTCGAAACTAATTTTGTCATGTACTGATGGTATTTCAGCTTTACCGCTGTTACATGGTATGGCAGTCAAAACTCATCATGATTTTGCCTGCGTTACTGTGGTGTGCCACCGCTAGTAAGCATGCAACACGACTTGCGGTCGAACGAAATCGTTAACAACGTCCGAAGTAACCGGATTTATGATCGGTTATACTTCAGCAAGGGCAACGCAAGCTGGGGTTTTTGGTGGGCCCTTGTCGCGGTGGATAACGTCGTGGTGGGCAACGGCACTTGGGACCAACCTGTTAATAACTTGTGCGTGACGAGGTTTTTGGGTCTGAGAGCTTATCTGAACACTTTCACTTTTTCACTAGTGTTGCTAATCTTTCGTATCTGGGATGTTGATCGGAAGGTTAGAGGGCTGCGTAACCATCAACAGTCCCAGCTACGAAATATTTTACACATCCTGATCGATGCTGGCGTGATCTATACCCTGACGCTTCTTGTGGCATTGATATGCTTTTTACTTCAAACCGATGGTCAATACCTCCTCCTGGACATGGTCAGTCACTGGTGTTGTGTCAATTTGAGCGTCACTGAAATGTCATCGATGAACAGGTCACACCCATCATCTCCATCACATTTTATATGGTCATCATCCGCGTCGGGCTGACCACTCGATCCAACCTGTCGACGAACATACCATTGGGAAACTCCGTGGACAACAGTGTAAGTATGGAGCGCAGGCAGCGAGTGCAAGTCCGCGTAAATACACTCACTGAGAGCAAAATCGATCGTAATCAATTCTCACCTAATACGAATTCTACCAACACACGGTTTGGAGAGGGAGAGGTTAAACGCGAAAGTGTGGCAGAGTTGGCGTTCCGCGTCTAAGGCACGAGTCTTTGGTGCACCTTCTGATTCTTTCGGTCCTATATCTTCTTGCTGGGTTATAAAACCCATTTCTCATCACGATATACCCGCTGTTATGCTACTAGCTATCGGACTGTATCCTAGAACTCCACCCCTTTCTTTTGGTTTGGTCTTTGAAGGGAGACGATACTGTTCTTTCCCTCGTGGACACACATTTGATCATACTTTGGGGTCTCGAATATGACGACGCTGTCAACACGCGACCGGAATCGATCAACATCACAGCAAGATTTACTAATATTTCTCTCAACGACTTGCCTGCCATGTCACCAGACCACATATACATCACTGCCCAAAATACCTTACATGCCACCCACGAATTGTATGTGACCAGGCCACAGTAATGATCCGTAGGGATCAGGATGTGAGCTCGCCAGGGACCAGGATCTGCTCTGATGCATTCTTCCCGTGAGTACCGCTTGCAATCCGATCACCCTTCAAGTCGGAAGAAAGGAACATAGAACAGACGAGGGGTTTTGCTAGGTACGGTATAGTCCATTTTTACATCGAGCACTTATTGATAGGCTTTTGCTAGTGACCATGATTCCTCCAGTGTTCTCAGATGGAAAGGGGGCAGGCAATTTTGTCGAATTTGCCGGGACGAGTCCTCGTTACGCGATTGGCACTGACAAAGCAGTATTCACTCAATTAGTTCGTCAAAAACAAAATCGGTACATAAGTCCTCGTCATTTAACGGACTACTCTATCTGATACACGCATGTGTAATGACAGCATGACCTTTGCCACCTTGGAAGTTTGATGATGCTCGTTCCTTTCGTGGCCTAGTTTCCTTTCGACAAAAGCCAGAACCGGGACTCTGGTTGTGTGCACACGGCTCCGCTGCGGTATTCTGGATACTGTAATGTCGCAAGTCAGACGAACTCCCGTGGCCAGTGGCAGCTCCGGTTACTCACCCACTGGTTGCAGCACAACTTATAGGGACACTTCCCAGTGCAATGTTGGGCAAGCTGACAGTCCGTTCCCTGCCAACCACGCGGAGTCTGGTCGAAGTCAGACTGGTTCAGGGGTGGACGAAACCACGCTTACATCATTGCCATTTTGGCAGCATATTGTAGTGCAGTCGGTCAAGGGAGACGGGAACTGTACGATTGGTTCTGCAACGATGGAACGAGTCACGACGACTAACGCAATGAGAATAGAGGTAAGACGTCCAAACATGCTTAAGAGGGTGTATGAGTGAGCTGAGAAAAATAAGGGCTTTTTTATAAGTTTTGGCCCCCACTCAAGCACAACCTGATCTAGTACGAGTCAACAGTTTACGTCCCCATAGACTTCTTTTGAGAAGGTTTGCCGCACTTGAACCGAGCACTCTTCTGCGCCATCGGTCGCTCAGAGAGAGCCTGAACAGTTACAAAATATATTTAAGGATGCATAGAAGAATCAGTTCAAAGGTAAGAGAAGCCCAACGTACTGTATGACTAGTTCTTGATTGAGGAGTGATTAATCAAGTAAGTTACGTTTCGTCCCCATTCACCGACTTGCAGAGCTCGCAGGGTTGGCAGTCTAAACTACATAGTTGCCTGGGTGATACTGAATTTTCACACTGTGTGAAACATATCATCGGCCCAAGTTCTAACTCGAAGGATCAGTAGTTCACAAGGCAATCAGAATTATCTTTCATTCCGAGGTCCGAAGAACAATCACGAATGTTGCTTTACTTATACCATAGGTTAGATTCAACCCTGTGGAAAAGACTCAATCAGCGCTCGCAGACCAACAATATTATCTATCTACAGACCAGATGATCCCTCACCTTTTCGCTAAACGAAATGATACACTCCCGCTTGTGATACTTTATATAGGACATCCGTGTACTTTGGAGTGAGTCGAGATCAGCATCAGGTTCGTCAGTTAACACATTGAGCCCTATAACACCACCTTCAAGGGGAGTGAATCTTCCGGTTAGTGAGTCCGGCAGCGACACAGCACAGAACTCCACTGGCTGTATTTCTTCGAGTTGCTATTTGGCAGACAATTGATATGCATGTCATTTTTTAACTTGTTCATGGCCTCTGAATTGATGTCCCGTTTGACATGCGAGAGGGAGTTATTGAGATCTGCGACAACTCTACTTAACGTTGTGCAGTGAGAACTAAGAAATGTGTCGACTCTCGTCCTACTAGACGTCTCTCAGTAATTAAAGACCCCAGAGTTGGACGTGGAGTGCTGTTGTTGGCTTTCTACTAGTTAGATTCGACGTTATCTGGCCGCACAACAGAATAGTACAACTCCTATACTTTAAAAATTTCTCCAACTCCAGAGTCGAGACCAAGCCCCGGCGGTGTGCCATAGTGACATGCCGAGGTCACCAGTCGACTGAACAAAAACACAGGTTTTCTCTCGATGATTGGTTTCCGGTATACAGACTATACTTGGGTTTTGGGTCACGACTACAATAAGGACTGGTTTTCTCCGGCTCGGCCGCTTTGAATCCGCTTCGGATGAACGGCATATTGATAGTTGATTGATATGGATATCATTCGGCTTTATCAACCTCCCTAATGAATGAAGATGATCACAGTATTCAGGCGATGCGTCCTTTTTTATCCCATCACACCCCTCCTTCACTGTGACGTTTGAGCTCGCCCGAATCACCCTTGTGAGTGCGAGGCGTCGCGGGATACATGGATGAGTGTTGACCATGGTCGATTTTGCTCTCTGTCAATGTTGCGATATGGACTTGCATCGTTCGCCTTCGCTCTGTAGTACTTCGCTCGTTGTCCGAGGTGGTGTATCCAAGCGGTATACTTGTTGACAAGTTGGCTTTGTTAGTCGCCAGCCCGACACGGATGATGACCATGTAAAACGTGATGGAGATGATGGGGGTGATCTAGTCATTACAACGTTTCAGTGAAACCCATTCACCAGATCGAGCAACTGAGATGAGGCTGACTAAGTCTAAAACAATAAATTGGCCATTGGACCCGCTTTTGAAGCAAATTAACGCGACAAGGAGAGTCAGGGAATAGATGGCGCCCGCATCGAGAATGATGTGTAGAATCGGCCGTAACTGGGACTGTCTGGGACCACGCACGCTCGTTGACTTCCAGTCGATATACCAAATACGGAATACCAATAGTACTAATCAAAAAGAATTTCACGTAAGTCCAGCAACACACGACCACGAAAAGCGACTACGTACGGGTTGCCAACAGGTTAGTCGTCAGTGCCGTTACCCACCATCCTGTGATCCATTTCGAGAGGGCTCCACCAAAAACCTCACTTCCCGTCGTCTTCGATGCAGTGTACGGGCTTCCAATCCCAGTTACTATGCAAGGCCTCAATGATTGTTACTCACCTCAAAAACCAAAAAACGTACCGGCGGTAAAACACCATAATAACGTAGGGACCACCATGACGAGCTTGGATTGCCAGACTACATAACAGCGGTATAGCTGACGTCACTTAGTGGGTAGTATCGCTCTCATAAAAAACCTGACTTACGATAACGCCATCCCCTATCAATGTCTGTATGGTATACACGTAGTTCTTGGCCACGAACGTCCATTGAGACGGGTCTCCAAAATACGCCGCAGGACCCTGTGGGAAGGTGTCTCTGTACAGTATCAAACCATCTATGACCCTGATAATCTCGATAACAAGGTGCTGTAAACCTCCAAGAAATCAATCTCCGTCCGATATATATTATGGAAACGGACAGAATCACTCACCACCGTGCTCGTTAATAACAACGCGCATGCTACCGTGAACATGTTACGATTCACTTGACGAGTGCATCGTCGAAACACCAGAGTCCAGATTGTTCCTCCGAACATCAACAACGAGAAACCTTTCCCCCCACTCATGATCAGATTCTTTGCATGTGACTGGCCGTTGATGAGAATTACCGTACAAGAGCGCCTCTAGCAGCGCTGAGAGGAGTTCTGCCTTATCTAGAGGAATGTCGGCGGCATTCATATTTCAGGACTTGCAGTTGCAAGATACCCAGGCACGTGCGCGAGCCAGTTGAGTAAGGTGAATGAACGGAAGGGACAGAAAAAAACCGGGGGGAAACGCTTCTCATAACAGATTTCTTAAGCAGCATCAGGGACAAGAACAAGTTCCATCGACAACAATGCATACCTAACGGCATCCAACGAAGTACCACGTGATTACTACTGCAGTTGTTGATGAGCATACGTTTTTTTTCACCCCATATCTCACACAACGCCATGGTGCTTTTCAATACCTTTCCCACTGATAAGCTTGCCAGTCCCTTAAATGATGGGACTCCCTCATTATACCACTTCGGGATCACATAACTCTTCTTCGCTTACCGATCCTGGCCGCCGCATCTCTGTTTGTTCAATACGGACATAAAGATGGGCATTAGGGGGAATGTGAACAAGTGTTTTAGAGAATCACGTTCATCTACGCCCTCTAAGTGGGGGAGGTGTGGAAGTAATACGATGAACCACCTGCCAGAATCAAGTACTAGGTAAATATCAAGTGAATCACGAGGAAGGTTCAGTGAGACAGGAATCCACATTGGCAAATTCCACCGTGGTGGTGCAAGGGAACGGGGAGATGGTGGTGAGTACTTAGCCGAGAAGGTCCTGGGTAGCTTGGCTAGCTTCGGTGGGATATCCATGTGTGATGTGGCTTTTCCTCATTGGTCCCGGCGGACTTCTTGGGGCAAATATGGCATATTGGTGGTCACTGTCATGCATACTATTTCGTCGCTGCAGACGGTTTGATCCGCGGAGAGGAGCGATTGAATGGTAACTCAACGTGCCTCACGCTCCGAGTATCCACTTCTTATCTTTGAGCTCGCGTTTCGCACGTCGACACCTAGATGGTCCCGAATCATTGCATCCTTTAGCTAGATCAAATCTGCAGTTGATGCGGCAGCCAAGGGGCCAAGGTGGAACGAGCACACCATTGCCATGCAGACGTGACTCTCTCTCCAACCCGGCAAAGTACGGTACCGGCCAAGAATGTTCATTCAATCAGCGCTGGCAAAATTCAATTCCGCTGCATTCTCTTGAATGTCTCTGGGTGACAAACACATCCCATTGGCCCCCTTGGATACCGTGTACGACTCTTGACAGTCGATGGCAAAGTGAGTGGACATGGGTGTTTCGTTGTTGGTTGGGTGGAGGGAATTTACAATGTGCCTGAAAGACGCGGCGGTACAAGTGAGAGATTGGCTGTAAAGCGAACATTGATAGTCAGCGTTCCAAGCACTGGGGGCAAAACTATTTCGGGGTGGTGCTGGCGAGTTGCCCCCGAAATTAACGATGGGAATAAGTGCGGGGGTCGAGTGCCACCAAGCTCCGAGGAGAAAGTGTACATATCCGCTGCGTACTCATGGCTTCATCTAAACGGTCCCGTCAAACGCATGATTGCCGAGCTTCCAAGTGGTAATGCAACTTATCCTTGTTCACACACGGCTCGGGTTGTCCTACAGGCCCAATAAGACGTTCTTGCCACCAGGTGCGGTTCTCTCCTTCTGCCCACTTTGTTGTGCTGCATTTTTTCTGCGTGTCATGTCATCGTGTGTGTGACCTTTAGGTAGCGGACTTTTGCCGTGCAGTCGGTACGTTATCTCGTGGTCACGCGGTTGAGAGACCAGATTCGATAAACCAACAGAACTGTTCAATGACAAGCTGAGCAGCGGTCTTCAAAATGTGGTCGCGTACAAGTTTTCAACAAATTGGTCGCCAGCTCCATTGCCCCAAATATTTGCAGTCATTGCGTCTCTGATCAAGTCTGTCTAGACAACCTACCTACCCTGGAGTCCCGGCTACATTGCCCAATAAGATTGGCGGATTAACTGCTCTGCAGAGCCTTGAGGTCATTAGAGGGAACACGGTACCTGGTAAGGCTATGACCCCATTCCATCCACAGTACTCTCAATCTTGTACGCGCCTACCAAGTCCATTCACTAAAAGAGAGAAGTACAATTCGTCCTCGGCATCCAATGGCAGACGAGAGTGGTGGAGAAGAGACTCTCTATCCTCGTCAGCCCCATGGCTGCGATCTTCTGCATCTTCTCGACCGTGAGAGCTATAGATCAATTCAACTCACGAAGTTGCGATTCAAGAGGGAAGTCTTGGTGCGTGTGCGTATTAGTCAAGTCGGAGATGGCATCAGTGGTTGTGACCTCCAGCGCCTCCGTTACACGTATCGAGGGCGCAGGATCATGCCGAGTTTAGTAGACCGCCATACATACTACAGGGGTAACGCTGCAACGCGTTCAGCCAACAATTTCATCTCCATCAAAACAACTTACCACAACGCAATCCCCCATGAGCATTCGTGCACTCATGGACACGAATGTCTAGTGAGACACGTCCACAAAGAACACAACAGGACTCCCCGGGTAGGTATTTCGGCACAATATCACACCCTGTATGATCCTGATGGTGTCAATAACTAGTGCTATACAAAGGCATAAACCGCAATGATATTATGTCAGTGTCTAGGAATATACTCATGGTCGTACTTACCACCAAGAAGTGATAACCATGCTGCCATTGACACCTTACGGCTCACTTGTCGAAACACTAGCATCCGATCTGTGCCTCATATCAACAACGGAAAACCTGCTTTGTGGACTCTCACGGTCAACGGGTCCGACCGTCCAAGAGCGTCTCGTGTGGTGCTGCGAGGAGCCTCGACTTTTTCAGAGGTATTCCAGTGTTTGGATTCCGCGGTGGACACAAAACCGCCCGAGCGGAAGATAAGAGGAATGATAAGGACAGCATTTTTCCAATGAGAACTCGACGTCTTTTGATCGATGCCTGAAGATGGGAACAACGTAAGGCCCACTATTGAATGATGGATTTGTATAAAGCGGATTGAACGGCAGTGGTGCCACATCGGGACGGGTAAGGTATGACTGATGCATTGCTAGACGATAAGAAAGATGTTCCTATTGGTGATCGGACACGCACGCTCTCTGGTTGGCTTGGGCGAGGACTCATGTATTTCTCGCTGACGGCCCACATCTGCAACTTGACTGGAAGAACACGGTGTAATATGACAGGTTGACTAGAATAACCATGGACCTACAAACGACCCCGTGCCGCGGCTGCTCACGGTGGGCGGGTAATCTTCATGTTAGATCATCAGCATCCTATAGTTTCTACGACCGTTGTTGGCAGTGACATGAATGGTCCGTGCGCATTCAGTGCAGTTCTACACCGCGGCGGTGTCAATAAGTAATAGATAATCGAATTTGCCGTATGCCATGCCCTACACGTTGAGATTTTGCGCACAGACCCGGATCCTAGAAAAATCGCGTCATCCACACGCCCACTCAGTGCTCATCCCCCACACCTGGCACCTCAGCCTCGTTGCTTTGCACCACCATGGCTGAACTGTCTACAGAAACAGCCAATGCCCCTCGTCGATCAAGCCGGATCTCAGCACAGGCACGGCCCGAGCCGCCCGCCAAAACGGCACGAAAAGGCGCTGCCAACGCTGCCAAGTCGACCAAAGCTAGCGGGTCCAGTCGAAAACGGACCTTGAAAGAGGACCAAGAAGAAGAAGGGGAACAAGATGCGAAAAAGGTCTGTCGTGCGTCGAACGCGTGTGTCGAGTCGTCGTTGATGCCACCCCGTCCTTTTTTCTTTTTAAAAAAATAATCACTGTGTCGTATGTTATTACTTTTTGCGCGATAGGCAAAATTGCCTTCTGCAGAAGACGCTCTGGCTGCAGACGATCATGATCTGGCGACTAACGAGCCCTCCGCGCCTGCAGAACCCTCAGTAGTGCCGGATGCACCCAGCAACGTCGACGTCGGAGGGACTCTCCCATCATTCATGCTCAAGAACGAAAAGGGCATCGACGTCGATACCGCCTCGCTCACTGCAGACAAAGGTGTCGTCCTCTTCCTAGTTTCCAAAGCGGACACACGTGAGTATCTCGTCTCGTCATGCAGGAGGGCACGTCGTGTGAACGTTCGTTTAGCTGGTTGTACGACACAGGCGTGTGGGTTTAGAGACGTCTGGCAAGAATTCGGAGCGCTCAACTATGACGTTTACTGTCTTAGCGCCGACACTCCTGTCGCCCAAACAAAATGGCAGACAAAGGTGAGCTATTCATGCGACTTAGCCAGATTATCTCCAACACGTCCTGAATCTGATGTCGTGCTTCTCCTCAGAAACAATTACCATATGGACTTCTCTCGGATCCCCAGAGGACGTTCATTCGCGCCCTTGGTGCTGCAGATGGCAACAAGACCAAGCGGAGCCATTTCGTGTTCGAGAAGGGAGGTGAACTGCTCGACAAGAAGATTCCTGTCAAACCTGCGGACAGGTATTCGTCCTTTTGGTTGTCCATTGCCCCTTATTGACCACTTTGAATGATACAGTCCGCGGTTAGCGCTCGAGTTCATCAAGGGACTAGCCAACTAAGGTCGATGAAGTTGTGTGATTCAGGATTGTGTATATTGCGCGTTCTATCCTGTACTATGTTAGTTTCTGGACCAAACTCGCCCCACGCTCGTCCGTTTCCTGATTCGCTAGTATCATTTGCGTTTGGGAGTGACTTTGGACCAATCCAGCGGCAGAGTTGGAAACACGTATGACATCAAGAGGTGATCTTCGTACATACATAAATCTGCATTCCTGGCTACAAACGATCTCATACAAGATCTCCTTTGTTCATGCACATGCCCATTCGACCTTTTTCACAGCCTCAAACCGAGGTTGACGTGTACCGCTTTCACGCTCGTATAATTTTCCAACGCATACTCGCCAAGTTCTCTCCCTATACCCGACTGCTTGTACCCACCGAAAGGCATCTGGATCTCGGCCCGATTGGAACAGTTGACCTATAGTCACATGAACGTCAGACAGAAGGCTCGGCGATAGGCAACGCGTGAGGAAAATATACTCACCCACATGTTGCCCGCTTCTATGGCATGTGCAACCCGGAGTGCCTTGTCGATGTCTTTGGTGAATACCGATGCTGCGAGACCATACGTCGTGTTGTTGGCGTGTTCAACCACCTCTGCCATCCAGGGGTTTATGTAAGCGCGATGACACGCGACAAATGGTTACACACCCTCTTCGGTCTTGAACTTGAGGATGCACGCGACGGGTCCAAAGATTTCCTCCTGGACGATCTTCATGTGGGGTTTACATTCGGTAAAGATAGTCGGTTGGATATAGTACCCCTCGTTGCCAATTCGGTTTCCACCCAGATGTACCGTGGCACCGTCGGCTTTGCCAGATTCGATGTAGCCCATGATGCGCTAATGGGGGTCAACGGTTGGCTCAAAATACAAGGGAGGCACACCCAAGGACGTACGTTGAATTGAGTCTGGGACACTTGGGGTCCTTGGTAGGTGTCTTCCTCAAACGGGTCGCCCACCTTGATCGC
>JBBPLG010000345.1:0-25807 GCA_038089695.1 Xanthoconium separans | reverse complement strand
TGGTGGTGGTGGCGGCGGCGGCGGCGGCTATGGTGGCTATGGTGGACCTGGGTCTCAAGGAGGTTATGGTGGCTATGGTTCCTCAAACGGGCACGGTCGTGGTGCGTACAACGGTGGTGGTTCACACTATGGTGCTCCGAGGGGTAGGGGACGGGGAGGCTGGTAGTGCTGTAATTTATTTTTGTATATTCCCCTGCACAGTGAAGTTGAACGTATGAAAAGGCACGGATATCTTATCCGATACTGTCAGTTATCATTCGCTACAAGTATACACGATATACAAGGCTTTCTACTACAACAAGGGTGACTCGGGATGGGCAACTTTGAAAGGGTAAACGATTAATTCTTGTTCCAAAACGTTTAGGCGTAGTAGCCGTGTTGGCTGGAGGGCAGATCTCTGGGGTGGACGTAGGTTATATAAACAGCATACGTCTTTTCGAGTTCCTTGGCTTTCTTCCGGTATTTCTTCTCCTTCCTGCGTCTCCTCTTCTCCTCCTTGCGGCGTCTCCTGGACTCTGCCAAGTCAGCACCACGACCATACCCCGGATACCTATCGGATTCTGAATCCGAGGCCGAGTCCGACGAATCCGAGTCGGAAGAAAGATCCGGCTGTAAACCGGGCAAGTTGTAATCGATCGCGCCTGCGTTGGCACCCGAGCGGCGTTCGCGTCCCTTGTATAAAATGACTTCCACCCGGCGGGTGATGAAAAAGCTTGCGTTCCAGAGATCGATCAGGTCAGCGACGAGCGTGGATCGCTTGGGCACCGGTCCGCGAGAAAATTCGGGGATCGGCATCTTGCCAGCCCACGCCAGCGCGAGATCCTGGCCAACCAGACGAGTTCGTTGAGCCCCCTAGTGATGGATGACAAGGAAACGTACGTTCATGAAGCGGATCCAATCCTGGTGATAGACATCGTGTGTCTCTAGAACGAGCGGCATTCTGGGGATTTGATCGTAGAATTGCTCCATCTCTTGGATCTTCATAGTGTTGAATGGGGTGTACGACTGCGCTGCATTGGCAGGGCGCGAGAAGGCCTCCGGCGTTGGAAGTTGTTGGTCTCCGCCTACAGCAGATGGCATACGAGGAGATGATGGGAATGTGACGCCGGGAGGACCTGGCATCGGGGACGGCGCACGAGAACGGGAAAGAGACTGTCCTTCTAATACGTGTCCAGGAGGATAGACGCCAGTGGTCACAGGAGGGGGAACAAATGGAGAAGGTGCGCGAGGGAAAGGAGAAGTAGAGCGTTGAGGCGGCCGCGACATGGGGTTTGGAGATGGTGCACGAGCACTGTAAGGAGGCTGGCTGTGTCCATATGGGGAGGCGGCCCTAGCAATTGGTTCCATGGGAGGACGACCGCCGTAGGGAGAAGATGGTCCAGTAATTGGCTCGACAGGAAGAGGACGACCATATGGAGAAGCTGCTCTTGCGATGGGTTCCGGTCGGCCGCCATAAGGCGAAGCTGCCCTTGCAATCGGCTCTGCTTGACGAGCAAAAGGCGACGCTGCACGAGCAATAGGATCTGGGCCGCCTGGGTAAGACGAGACTTCCTGGGGACGAGGGTTTGGAGAGGTAGTATATGTGGCGGGTGGACGAAATGGGGAAGCAGCACGATTGTATGGGGAAGATCCTGCGCCAGGGTAACCACTGGCAGTGGGGCTCTGATACGTCGGCGCTGATGAGTAGGGGCTGGTAGGAGGAGGGCCATAAACAGAGGTTCCTCCGCTAGTCGAATATTTTCTGGGACGACCGGTGATATCGAGGTCGTTGAACTTTCGATCAAGGTCTGCAGAGGCAGCACTGGGGCTCTGAGAATAAGCGCCATATGGGGCAGATCCAGGGGGACCGTAAACAGGAGGAGCTTCTCCGTAAAAACTACGACGGCGCTCCCTGGTTTGTATTTCTCTGTCGCGTGCGGCGCGGAGCTCGACTTCTTGCATATCCTTATCGAACTGCTTCGAGAGTCGCCTTATCGAGTCTTTCTCTTCCTTCTTCCTGCGTTTATCCTCCGATTTCTGCCTGCTTAGGATGAGATGATACGAATAGTCGATAGAAGAGACACGAACCATTTATCGAGCGCAGTTTCATCATCTCGAGTAAGGTGGCCACGGTTCCATGAGGCAGCGAACTCCTGCAGACGAAATCAAATTAAAAGCTAGGTGATGTGGAAGTGCAACTTACCGCAGTCGCTGGGGTAGCACCAGCAGGGAGGATCTGCGTGGCTTCTGCCGGAACCCATTGGATGCCTTGGATTACTCCTTGCGCAGTTTGGTAGCTAATACCACACGTCAAGACTGTGATCTGGAGCAGTAACCGCTACACCTTACCGTGCAGGGACAGCTCTATTTATCAAGGGTGTTCGTGAAACGAATCAAAAGACCGATGGAAGACTTACCTGAACGGGTGGTAGGTGATTTGACCATCAGGGCCAGTTGAAGTTGTGTAAGTGATGGAGCCTGGCTGGATCTGACCACCCGAAGACGGGGAGAAAGGCTGGGGCATATCCATACTCATGACGGACTGGATGGAAGGGAGGAAAGAGGGCGGCGATAATAAGAGCCAACGCCCTTTTGTTCGCATGCCTCATGTTATTGCCTATATCCGGCCCATCTCTGATTTCGCACCATCGCCAGCCATCTGCAGAACATTCTATTGTCCCCCTAGCAACTTTGAACCGAGCCAGACTCCCAACCCTGAACCTGTACTGCGTCTGCATTGCAAGATGCTGTCACCACGCGCGTGCTCCGTATCTCATCTGAAAGATAATCAAGTACGATAGAGATTGAGATAGGCCTAGAAGCTTGCCTGTCATCGGAGATTTGGGCGCGCCACGATTATTCTGAGCTCAGGTGCAAAGGGTTGGCGGCACCGGGATATCAGGTCTCCCGGATACCGGGATAGATGACAAGTAGCATTCTGTTCAGATGAGTCGGAGATGCCATGCACCACCATGGGATCCACAGAATCCATCCGGTGGTGGTACCTCATGTTACTTGAGGTCATATTTTTGACTGATCTGAAAGACCATCTCCGATAATGTCTCGCCGGCGCGCACGGCGTGATGCTCACCACATCTTTTGCATGGCGGAAACAATGATAGATTCGATGAGATTTCCAACAAGTGGCCAATGTGCGTGTTTGAGAGGGACATGAGGTATGCATTTTTTGTCTGTCAACCGTGCGCCAAAGATCCTATAGATTACCCTGTCTGTATGTAAGATGTCCATGCTGAACAGAAGCGATTCCTAATCGACATCATGAAAAACGCCACCATAGGAGAATGATGAACAGTATAGCTACGGCACCAAATGGAGCGTATTGTCGAAGCATGGCTTGGAAGTTGATCTTCCTTGCTGCCTTGCGATACTTTTCCGACTCTGAACGGAGTGATGTAGAAAGGTGAGACATTTCTGGAAAAGGTTGAAGGAGTCAACGTCAATGAAGGAGGAGTGGAGGCATACTATCGAGGGAGTCTCCTCGCCAAAGGAGTTCTTCCATATTTTTCGTCATTATGCGGGTAACGTCCTGGAGCTCGTCGTTGAGTTTGTCCAAGTTCGAACTTCCTGTGGCATTAGCAGCACGTGTGTCTTGATATACCCGCGCAGTCTTTGACATGAACGTATCTTTGAAAGGACACGTGAAAGAAGGCCATTGGCGACACTGGACGAACGAACCGAAACCGACAAAGGCGTATGGCTTGCGCACCGACTCCACCTTTGAGCCGTAGGACAAGGAAAACTCCTTTGATAGTTCCTCGAGGTACGAAAAGGTCAGTTTGCGCGGATATGACTTGTCCGCGATGGTAAGGAAGACGACATTGTCGGCGAGAAGGTAGCTGGAGGTAGCGTTGAGGATCGCCATTGCTCAAGAAGAAAGAAAAACTCGCTGAAGTGTATACTGTCCGCTTTCAATGGAGCACCGTGGTTCAGAGTTGGGTGTGATGCGCCTGAATATTAGTTTCGCCTGCTGCTTGTGTTCCTGCAGGGCTTGCTCTGTCTGGGGTGAGTCAGCTGCTGGACTGGGCTCGACGAAGAAATGTGGACCTGTTCGTCGTCGACGCTAGCAGCGAGAGGGAGCGCATCGTTTGCACGGACTATGATTGTCGAGCGGACCATCTTGGAAGTGAGACAAGAAGGGGGTTACAATGTGTTGACACGTACTACACAAAGGGTAACCACGTGACTAGTACAACCGACGACGACGACGACGACGACGATGACCACCTTGTTCGACGTTCGCAAGCAAGTGCGTAATTGTCGGGTGGGTTGATGATGATGGAAATGACTGATCTGGTTCGATTCAGATTACATTCTATGGTTCTTATCATTCCCATCCTGTGAACGTGGCCATCCACATCTTCGGCGTTCCAGCTCTTCTCTGGTAAACGTCCCTTTTTCTTTCCCTTCTTTAATACTCTCTTACCTTCCCAGGAGCGCTTCGGTACTCGCAACCCTCATCCCATCCCCGCCCTTTCTCCCCTCTGCCCATTATGTCCTTAACAATTTCCTTATCTTTGACTTGAACATCTCCACACTCGTCACAGCCTTGTACCTTGCCTACTACCTCGTCCTCGACCCCGTTGCTGCCGTAAGCCAACAATCCACCTCCAAAGAACCAACCCGCTCATTCGCCACCTTGATCAGATCCTCTATGCGCCACAGATGACCTTGTCGCTGTTGTCGGCCACTGCGTATGCATACCGTCCAGACGGCATCCGCAATGCCATCATCGTCCAGCTCGTTTCTTGGATCGCTCAGTTCCTAGGTCATGGCCTTGCAGAGGGTCGCGCACCCGCCTTGCTCGACAACATCGTCGGAGGTAGGTCGTTGGTCTTGAGTAAGCGACTACATTGACATTTTGTAAAGCTTTCGTCCTTGCCCCCTTCTTTGTCCATCTGGAATTGCTTTTCATGCTTGGTTACCGTCCAGAGCTGCACAAACAAATCCAGAACGACGTTGGCAAGGAGATCGCGAGGTTGCGCAGGGAACAGGCCGAGAAACGCAGGGCTTCAGAGAAAAAGGCGTTTTGAATGCAGGCCTTCATCCCTGAAATTTAGCTAATGATATATGCGGATTGGACCTAGGATGGTTCTTGTTCTCAGACAGCATGCACGACTATGTATCTACGAGTTTCCTCCCAAATTATAAATTAATCTTTTTCCTGCTTCCTAGGCGAACTACAGCTACTCAACATACAAATTTCCTCGGATACACGAGATATAGACATAGACATTACATTCGCGGCACTTGGTAAATTCAAATCGCTTATCCTCTCAGCATGTCAATGGCTCGCTTGGAAGGGGGGAGTCTCGCAACCTATGTGACTCTAACGCTCAGACGAGGCTTTGTGGGGGAGCGAGAGCTGGTTCTCCAAGCGGTGTGACGTAACACGACGTCAGACCGCCATCTACCTTGAAGTCCGTACCCTATTGGACACCTGTGAGCAATCTTACCTCGCGACGGGGAAATTGACCACGAACTGTTATATAGCTACTGTCGTCACTCGCCACTGACGATACAAAGCTTAGAGTCGATTCACGCCAAGATTCGAAGGCACCTACAGAAAAGGGCAGCGTTTGCCTGTTCCACAGCCTCACCAAACCGACCCATAGGGAGGTGAACGAGACGGCGGTTCTTTTTCTCGTCGGTATTCAAGAAATCCATTAAAAGAGCTAAGGCGTTGGTTCAGAGTCCGTCTAGCCCTGAGAAGCGATACTACTCACGTGTCTTGAGAGGACCACTGGAGGCGGATCGCTCAAAGTGAAAAAGTCAAGATGACGATAACATGCTCACGGGCAAAGAGAATTCAAACGAATGCCTTCTCTGGCATGTACCATAGAAAGTTCGCGGGTCATCGCGAGCACGGCTCCCTCGGATTGGAATTAGGTTCAGTAAGACGACGATCTTGCAACAGGTACCTTGGACGCAGTGTCTGCCACGGATCAGTGATAAAATGATGCACGGGCACCCTAGGATGCTCACAAGCTAGTTGAGGGGTAGCAGCTCCCATGATGGCCACGAAGCTCGCTGTGTTGATAATACTTCCTCCAGCACGGAGGCCCTTTGACTCATCCACGGGATTCTGACGCATCGCGAGGATAGCGTACTTGCATCCCCACCAGACGCCCTTGACGTTCACCGACATCGTGAGGTCCCAGATCCGCTCTTCTGTGTTAAGAGCATTGTCATCTTCTGGATGCATGATACCTGTACTCGGATGAGCAGAAGACCCTAGACGTTACATGGATACCACTCGCCAGCATTGTTGAACTAACATGAGGGTGATTAGAAGTCGCAAACAAAAGATCGATATGGCCTCGTACCATGATATCGAGCCTGCCGAATTCTCTGATGGCAGTGTCGACGGCAGATTTGATATCTTCTTCTTTCGCCACGTCTACCCCGACAGCCACGGCTTTCACGTTCGGAAACCTGTCGTTAATCAAGGATGCAGCTCGTTCGGCGGCTGGTAAGTTTATGTCAGCCAGCAACACGTTTGCGCCTTCTTTTGCAAAGAGGAGGGATGACTCGAGTCCGATGCCACTGATGAAGATCGTCTGTCGCGATTGGTAGGTATGTTTCAAACCTTGAACTCACGAGCCAGCACCGGTGATGAGCGCAGACTGTGGGGGTAGATCAGTGCAGATAATCCTCTATCTTCGAGACTGACTTTGTACTGGAGACGGCCAGGCATGTCGGGGAAGCGGGTGGATGAGATCTCATTATAGCAGAGACTGGTATTTATTTGGTTCGGAAGTCTCAACACCCGATCCGATAATCATCTTGAATGACTTCACTGAGTGCTACATAATCCAGGTATACCCACGTCATGGATGACCACGATCATCGATCATATACATATCTGTCGCCTGTCAATGGGCGCAAGTGGTCTGGGTCACGGTGCCAGCCCGATTTTAACTCTGACCAGGTAAGTCTCAGAACGTAACCCTCGCCGAAACACATAAATACCATTGCGTGCGCCGGAATGGCATCCCTCCTCTCCCTATTTACGTGCCACCACCCTCCCTTGAAACATCATGTCACTCACTGACCGCTTGCGGCCGCGAGTATACTCCGCTCGTTATCCACGGTGGATGGTCGGCAAACCACTCTTGTACATGTCCTCTGCTCTCGCGTCGCTGGGCGATGCTATGTTCGGCTATGGACAAGGAATCATCGCGGCAGTCCAGGTCCAGCCCTCCTTTATCCATCGGATGTTTGGGAAGACGGTGACGATGAACCAGATCCAGGCGGGCGACACAGGTGTCGACCCCTGGGTCCAAGGTTCGCTTTTTTGTTCTCCTTCATCGTTGTCGCCCACCATTCAGAATTATTTTATAGCCATCACTGTCTCGTGCCTCAATATCACCGCATTCTTCGCGTCCTTCTTGGCCGCTTACATCTGTGATATCATGGGTCGGCGCATGTCAGTCCGTCTTGGTGCCATCATGTATCTTGTTGCCGCATTCATCCAAATCTTCGCCCCCGATCTTGGCACTTTAATCGCTGGTCGTTCAATCCAAGGAATCGGCGTCGGCATCCTTTCCATGACCGTTCCGATCTTGCAGTGCGAAATCGCACCCGGCCATGCTCGCGGTCTCTTCGTTTGCATCGAATACATCTGCCTAAACATGGGGTACGCAGTCTCAGCCTGGGTCGGTTACGGTTTCTTTTTCGCTATGCCATCCGAGATCTCCTGGCGAGGTCCCTATGTCGTGCAAGCTGCGCTTGCCGCCATCCTCGTAGCTTGGACATTCATCCTTCCAGAGACACCTAGGTGGCTCGTGGCAAACGGCTTTCGGCAAGAAGGGTTGCAGGTCTTGGCGGATCTTCACGCCACCGGCGATACAAGACACCCAAACATCGTTGAGACGTACGTCGAGATCGCCGCAGCCGTCGACTATGAACGTAACATGGGTCAAGCTACCTGGCGTCAGGTTTTTGGTCAATATACCCGCCGCTCCATCGTTGGCATCACCTGTCAGATGTTTGCCCAGCTCAACGGCATCAACGCTATCCTCTATTTCTTACCATCCAACTTGACTCGCGCGGGCTTCAGCATCTCCCGCTCTCTCCTCTACGCTGGTGCTTGTGCCCTCGTCTACTGCTCAGGTACCATCCCGGCTATGTTCCTCATCGACAGATGGGGTCGCCGTACCATCCTTCTCATCGGAAGCGTGGTGCTAGCAGCCTCCCTCTCCATGGTTGGCGGCCTCCAATATTACTCCAACACCCTGCCCGAAGGACCTCCGCGCACCCCCGTTGCAGACGCTCTGTTTTTCGGCGTTTGCTTCTATCTCTTCTTCTTCGGCGCTACCTGGGGACCTGGTCCTTGGCTTCTCGGCGCTGAAATCTTCCCCCTCCGCGCACGCGCCAAAGGCATGTCGTTGAGCACGGGCACCAATTGGCTCTTCAACTTTATCATCGCGTTCATCACACCCCCGCTGTTCCAGGTCATGAACGCAGGGTACTACTTCCTCTTGGTCGGGTTCTGCATCATCTCGTTCCTAGTAGTCTGGCTCGTCTACCCTGAGACCGCGCATAGGACCCTGGAGGAACTTGGGGAAGTCTTTGGAGACAGAGTCGCGGAAGAGGATGGATTCACACAGGCGGAGGCGGAGAAGAGCGCGAGTGCAGCCAGGATGGCAGCGGCATCCGTTCTTACTGATCGGGTCGACAACTCGGAACTGACACTGAGGGTGTCCGAGGACACTGCAGGCGGTGTCGAGTCGGATAAGGGCGCTCCAGCGATACGAGAAGTAGAAGTAGCACCACGCTCACGGATGATTCTGCCATGATAATCATAGCTTATTTAAATAGCATACTAGTTCATGTTGTGTACATCTGCGACCATGTAAGAGGTAGTCCGTGTTCTTGCTTGAATCATGATCTAAACACGTAAGGATTCTGGAAAGTCTGCAGGATAGCTCTCGTCACCAGAAAACATGTGAATAAAATCCCGAACAACTGAAGGCAAAGATTCCGAGGGGATCTGCAGCTGTTCCTTAGTGGAGGGGAATGGCGTACACGATTCCAATCCGGTCCCTTCTTGCGTACAAAACTGTGTAGACCCTGTGATGGGAGGCTCAGCTGCAATGCGTGACCTTGCGGGGGAAACGAGCGGTGAGATGACCGGGGGTGGCCGGCTATCTTCCCTTGCTACTTGAGGAGGAGGATCACGGAGCCGTTTCCTGCCAATCTCGGCAACACAACGGAGGATTTCTGTATCGGACTCGGCTTCTGTTACTGAGTCATCCTCCGCGCCTGCAAGATTATCTCCAGCCAGTAGTGGAGGACGTGCGTCGCGAGTAGACGGCAAGTGACCCGAAACCTGGTTCTTCTGGCGCGAAGGCGAGCCAAGCGTGGATAGCTTGCCCTTCATCTTCATTTGGAGAATGTCCGATTCAGATTCAGATTCCGTTACCGAATCATCTATATGTGTAGGTGGTATATTTTCGATCGAACTGTGACGAAGTGGTCTCCGAGGGGTCTTTGCTTGGCAACTGGGTGAGTGGTGTGAAGCGGACTCGCGTCGAGTGGGACTCGATAACTTGGTCGAGAGCCTGACCATTGCTTTTACTGTCATCGAAGCACGAGATTGACCGGTGGGAGAGTGAATGGGCTGCCCGACATGGGTGGAACCCAGCGTGTAGAGCTGACCTTTCTGTTTGTTGCAACTTCCATGCATGTGCCTCGAAGAGTGTAAGCAAGACGGCGACGGCAAATGGTTATAGAACTTACTTTCCAGGAGATGCTCCTGCTGATAAACGATCCAAAACGGTGGGCTTATGAGGCGTTAACAATGTTAATTCTCGTTCTTCCTGCGTTTGCGAAGAGATAACAGTCTCGACACGCCGAGAACATCGTTTGCGTTTAGGTGTCGCATCGATATGGAGGAGATATTGACTCTGAGAGGATGGAACAGGAATCATAGGTACGACATGATCATCGGGGAGTTGACCATCCATAGTCTTTGGCGGTGCACAATCACGTTGCGCGAGGTCGTCGTCCTTCTTGCGCTCGTTAAAGGGATCTGTGCAATTCAAATCAACTTGAAGACGACCCGCAGTTGGATCAGTCGAGTCCGGTAACCCTGACGACGTTGGGGTTGAGGCGGAAGGTAACTGGCACCAAGAACGCGCCAACGGGAATCTTTCAATGGCAGTCTCTTCGCAGTCAGTATGTCGTAACCCAAGGACTCTGGTTGTCCTTCGCCGATCTGTGGACGGTGTTGCAAGAGGCACAGGGATAGCATCGCGTGACCTGTTGGGTAATTTCGAAGGAGTAGGCCCAAATTCAAGCTGTAATAGATCCTCCGCGGCCTGCGGTTTGGCTGGTACTTCGGGATGTTCGGCGCGCTTGCGTTTTCGAGAGGAAGTAGCTGGAGTAGGCAACTGGAGTGTTGTCGCCCGTGACTTGGACCGGCTGGCAGACTTTGAAGAACGAGCCACTAAGTGTGAGTCTTCAGCGGGTCCTTCCTCCTCCTCCTCCTTCTTCTTTTTCCTCTTCTTCTTATACGAGGATGTACGGGATCTTGCATCCTTGCCGCCTCTGAGGAAATACGCAGTGAGCGGAAGTTCCTGTTGAGAGAGATCCATGGAAAAAGAAAACAGGAGTGATTTTGTGTTATGATCGGAGTTGACGCGCTTTTCAAAGCCCGCCAATAAACATGTCGCGTCACGCATCACTTTGGCTCAAGTTCACTCCATGACGGTCAACATGGAACCTCAGCTAAAAAAACGAAGAATGTCAGACTCGGCCCAACTTGCACCTTCATCCCAACTTCTAGTCAAAAAACTCTCGGACAAAGCCAAGCTACCTACCCGTGGCTCACCGCTCGCGGCGGGGTATGATCTCTACAGGTTTGCTGTTTCCTTGCTTCCTGAACACCGAGCTGAATTCAAAGAAAGTGCTGAAAAGAAAACCATTCCCGCACGCGGAAAAGCGCTGATCGACACCCAGCTTTCTATTGCTGTTCCAGTCGGGACCTATGGACGCGTCGCGCCACGAAGTGGGCTTGGTAAGTGCGCATGATTCTTGTTTGCACTCGTCTGAGATACGAGCAGCCTCCAAATTCATGATTGACACTGGAGCTGGTGTCATCGATGCAGACTATCGTGGAACGGTCTTTGTGTTGCTCTTCAATCTCTCTGACGAAGATTTCGAGGGTGAGTTTCTCTTGTTCCTCTTGCGGTAAGCGGTAACGAAGCAAAATCTCAGTGCAAGAAGGCGACCGCATTGCTCAGCTGGTCCTTGAAAGGATATACAACCCTGACGTCTTGGAGGTTGAGGTCAGTCCTTTTAGCATGTGGTCAGATACGATGCTAATTGTTTGGAAGAATCTTGATGAAACGATTCGGGGGGTCAACGGTTTTGGTTCAACAGGTGGCCACAGCCTGCTAACGAAAGCATGAACTCTGATGAGTAGACCTAAATACGTATTGTTCGTCTGGCTTTTAATATTATTACTCTTGTTATCTTCCACAAGTTAGACAAGACGAAATGTACCAGGTTTATCATCTTTCCCGATCGGTTTCTACAACATACATGCCCTCTAGTGTACGGTTGGCGTGGCGGAGAAGTTTTGTCCCTTGCACCTCTTCGTCGAGTGGTTCCTTTGTTAGAGGGATGCCGACGCCTTCCGTCCAAACGCGTCCATCTGGAATGGAACTATCCGTCAGATGGTCTATATTGACAAGTTTGACGGCTTCAACGAGTCTGACGAGCTCGTCCAGCTCTTTCTTTGTAGTGTCGTATTCAGGCGTCCCTTGTGTGGGTGGGAGAAGAGCAGAGAGTTCATGGAGGCGTTGAAAAGTGGCAGGAGAGAGGGACGGTGAAGGATACGAGGATAAGAGCTCCCTGAGAGACCACGACGGTTGTAGCGGTATTCCACAAGCATCTCTGGCTTGCAGGAGAGTCTTGAATGTGCGCTTTGCAGTGAACATGGATCGTGAGAAATTCAAGTGTCTTGTTGCGACAATGAATCAAGCAGCCACTCGCGCCTTCCTCAAATTACTCCCTTCTCCCCTCCCTCCATCACTCAGGACTACACCCGCGAACCTTTATCAGGTTCTCTCTCGCTACCCCAACGATGGTGTCGGTCAAAGGGTTCACCAGACCAGATGGACGGAAAAGGGGATCGAGAATTGTTACTGGCAAGTGACCAAGACGCGTCTCAAGCATGAGGGAGCACATGGGAAAGTATGGGGAAAACTGGTATGGAGAGGTGAGTCTGGGCTGTGGTGTGTCCGTCATGACGCGCTGAATCTGTTGCTATGAAGGGAAAATCGTGAGCAAGCAGGAAGAGAGGATATCTGGCTCCCTCAAATACAAGTGGTCAACGGGAACGTCATGATACGTGTGCATCAACTCGACTCTTCCTCGTCTGCGAGTCACTGACGTCCTTCTCAGCTCTCCTGGCTGGACGCGCTTGCTGTATTCACCGCCATCTAGACACTGGTATTAGATGTATTTAAGTTAGTACCCAAAGCTATGCATGAGTGTGACACGACGTCACATCAACTCGTTGTCACGGCATATAGACCCGACATACGCTACTTCCGGTAACCGGAATCCACTTGTTTCTCGACCACGGTGTCGCTAGTCATTCGTCGTACCCCGTCATAACAATCCACAGAAGGAGCTTTTCAGAATGGACTCGCGGCAGCTCATTGACGCGCAATTCAACCGCGCGGTAGAGATCGTGCAGAGTCTTCCAAAGACAGGTCCCATACAAACAGGCTATGAGGAGAAGCTGACAATGTACAGGTTTGTATCTCATCCAACTAAATCCGCTTCCGTGTGTTGATGTATTCAATTCCCGTTGTATAGTCTCTACAAGCAAGGTTTCTTCTCCCTCCTCATATCTTCTCAGTTTCGGCTCACTATCCCTCTTTAGCCACCGTCGGAAATGTCACTTCCCCCCGCCCAGGGATTTTTGACATGCTGGGACGAGCAAAATGGTAAGCCTGCTCCCATCTTACTCGTCTTCTCAAAATCGATCGCATGTCAATGCTATTTCGTTCCTCCAAGGGATGCCTGGGCGAAACACCGAGACTTGGATCAATATGAAGCAAAATGGCTCTATGTTGATGCTCTGTTGAAGGTATTGGTCACATCTCACTTTTGAATTCCATCGTGTGCTGAGGCGACTCGATCCAAGGCTTTGAGCAAATATTCAGATAAGACCGTTGCCAGGGACCTTATGGATGAATTGCGTTCCTTCGGAGGACATTCTGAGAATCTCGTCTCAAGTTGTATGCAGTTAAATTAATTCCTCCGACTTCTGTCCTGATCTCATGCTCTTCAGACACATTGACTAGGACACGATCGAGGGGCTCATTATCTTCCTCTTCGACTGCCTCTGAAGACAATTCTCCTGTCCCTCCGCCTCACGCGCTCCATGACTTTCAACATTCGTCATCCCAACAGCACACCACCTCCCTTGCATATAGTGAAAGCTCCGACGACGGCGAGGCTGGCGATGAAACGCGCGATCTCCCAGTTATGCGCGAAGTTCCTCAGCAACAACGGCCTCCCTCTTCTACCTCGTTTTCCTCTCGGTACAAGACACCACAAACGGGTTCATTCGCACTCTCTCCGCCGCCACAACGCCGATTGAGCGTGCCCCCAATGCAACCCCTTCCCAGTTTTGAGACGCCGTCTACATTCGCAGACCCACAGACAGGCACATCTGTGGCGACGACTTCTGCCTCCTACGTGGCTCTGTCATCTTCCCGTGATTTGGCGCAGCAAGTCCAGTCTGCAGAACCCCCTTGCAGAAATCACGGTGCAACTTCTCGACATACCACCACGACTGGGGTTCATGTAAGACCCCCTTCGCGTGCGGTTTCACTAGAGCATGCAATGGAGAATATGCAAGCACATCTTGCGGCTCTCACAGAACGCATTGATACCCTTGAATCGTCCCTTGCAACCCACTCCCACTCCCAGGTTCAAAACTCTACTTCCCTCTCCTCGCACTCTTCTTCCGGTCGTGGTAGTCCGGCGGGCCAGCGGTCTGTTTCTCAGACTTCTGAGTGGGATGTGGATGACATGGGTCTGTGGACGCTTGTTCTAAAACCCTCGCTTCGACATCTCTTTTCCGTCCAACGTCTGCTTTTATTTTTCCTCAGAAGTAACCAAGATAGGTCACCGGTGCTTATTGTCGTCAGGAGGCTCTGCTTGGATATCTCGTTCGTCGTGGTGATGCTAGGAGTGATGAGGACTGTCTGGATAAAGACGGGAACGAGGCGAAGGGAGGTTGGAGCTGCTTTAACGATACTTTGGGGTGCCGTCAGGGGAAAAAGGATTCCTGGAGGCAGACATTTACATTGGTGATGCTAGTATTTTAATCTTGATACCGTATGATCAAATCTACTTTTACAGTCTCAGGTTCTTTGAGGGTGACCTTAGTAAGTTATACTTGCATACTTTGTGCAACGATCGACCTCATCCACAGGCTAAAATACAATTTCTTCGGTACACGAATGTACTTTGGCTAGCCTACGACTGACGCTCAAGACATGTCAACGACGCAGCGGATGCAATCCCCTCCCTAGATGAATTATCAAGAACAAGCGGGCGGAACTTTGCTACACATGCGACTTACATGCATATCGTGGAAACCTTCGTTGATCTCTTCGAACTTGCGGTGATGAGTGACATACTCGTCAATCTTGAGTTTGCCATGGAGATAGTCTGATGATCCCCTCGACGATGAAGAACCTGTATGGACAAAAAACGAAAACGTATGTACCTTCGACAAGCCCGGGCAGCTCTGTGCGACCTTTTACTCCACCGAACGCCGTGCCTCGCCAAGTACGCCCAGTGACCAGCTGGAACCTGGATGATGCTCTTGTGAGCTCTGGCACATCCAAGGGTTCAAACCGGTACCTACGGCCTCGTGGAAATCTCTTGGCCAGCGGCCGCAACGCCAATGATGGTCGACACGCCCCACCCCTTGTGGCAGGCTTCCAACGCCGTTCTCATGACCTGTACATTTCCTGTGGCGTCAAATGTGAAATCCAAACCACCGTCAGTGATCTCCACCAGGTGGTCTTGAATCCGTTTCCCGTTGGGAAGCTCCGTAGGGTTCACAAACTCGGTGGCACCCATCTTACGGGCCCAGTCTTTCTTTCCAGAGTTGACATCGACAGCAATGATACGGGAAGCACCGACGGTAGCGGCTGTGGAGATGACCCCGAGGCCGATGGCACCGCACCCAAAGACAGCGACGGTAGAGTCCTCTGGAGACGCGTACGAAGGTTTGGGTGAACGAACGGTGTGTAACGGGGAGAGAAGCACACATACTGATTCCTGGTTGCTTCACGACGGCACCCCAAGCAGTCGTGATGCCACACCCAAGGAGACAGACTTTCTCCAGCGGCGCGATCTTGTTGACAACCACCACGGAGACGTCTGCGACGACGGTGTATTGCGAGAATGTGGATGTGCCCATCTAGGGAATAAGGACTCGCTCAACCAGGTAATGCGACAAACGGATAAAAAATGGCTCACGAAGTGATGGACTGGTTGGCCTTTGCAAGTGAACCGGCTGGAGTTGTCTGGCATGAGACCCCGTCCCTGGGTCGATCGCACTGAGCATGTCAGGATGAAGGTCTGATCGTAGCCCAACCACACGGTTACCTTTGCCGCACAAGTTCGTCTTTCCACTCTTGCAGAACTTGCACTCACGACACTCTTAAGCGCATGTCAGAAGCTGCCGGGTCACCTGGTAAAGGAGGACCGACCGGCAGTATACAGGGGGATGACATGGTCGCCCTGTGGGTAACAATAGGTAATATAGAAGAAGTGCCGAGGGAAAACATACGGGAGCTACAGCGGCGACACCTTCGCCAACTGATTCAACCTGTTTCGAGCTTGGTGGCTCGGAGGTAACGATAGTACACAGTCACTCACAATGCCTCCTCCTTCGTGACCAAGGATCACAGGGAACAAACCCTGAGATCAGAGCATCAATCATGACGAAAGCCGACCCCAAAGTTTGGATCTCGTACCTCGGGATCCTTGCCACTGCGAGTGTACTCATCGGTGTGGCAGATGCCTCACAAGGGATAAGACGACGTGTACCGCGCAGGTGCTTATCATCACGTACCGGTGTAGAGGATCTTGATTCGCACCTCGTTCGCTCTAGGGGGTGCCACTGCGACCTCCTCGATTTTGAGTGGCTCTCCTGCACCCCAGCAAACTGCCGCTTTACACTTGATGACCTGTCCTACCGTGCTCGCCATAGTACAAGACGACGTGGGAGTGGGAGAAGACAAGTCAAAGTGTTGTGAAAGTTCATCCCGGGTGGTGTGATCGTGAGCACCGATATGAAAGTTCGGCGTGTGTACGTATCGATACCAAGCTTCTTGCCACCGCCGCTGTGAGATGGTCTTTCCAAACCTCTACTACAAGCGCGTACGTCTCGTCCGATTCGACGCTCAAACTCACATGCGATCTCCGCTTTTCCCCAGACCGCTGCCACCGCCAAAGCGTGCTACATATGCTACAAGCCTACCGTGACCGTCCTCGCGACGATCGACACTGCGGATTTCTTTTATACGTGTCCAGTCCATCTCACTGATCGTGGGTTTGCGACGCGCGCACCAGACCCAGAGCCAGAACCGAAGAAACCTTCTATCAGTCCTGAGGAAATTGCCAAAGTGAAGCAGGAATGGGAGGAGAAGGAGCGTCAGAAGAAGAAAGACAAGGAAGGAGGCCAAGCTGTCAGCGACGGAAAGAAAGGCGTGGAAGTGGCACCCAACGACGGAGAGGTAAAGGAAGCAGACGCTGGAACGAAAGCGGACAGCAAGCAGGAGCAGAAACCCGCCGATGCCATACCAAGTCCCTCACCTCCAGAGCCGCCTGCCAGACCGACGCACGAACGATACATTTTGCACCGTGACATTTTTTCGCTCAGAAACGCTGATCATCGTAGACGAAGACAAGCAGCTCAAACAAAGGAGCTCGCCCCTCGTTTTCCAGGGGCACCGAGGAGTTCGTTGGGTTCATAGTGGATTCAAATTTGTACTAGTACTGGATGACATTGTGGGTATTCTACAAATATTAGCATTGTACTACAATCCTATATCATAGCCTGGACGGCAAAACTAGAGAGCGCCCCAAAGGCAAGACCAACGATCACCAAGGAGCCACCCAACGTTGCAGCGACATCTACGTCTTCGCGTCGACCCTTCAGTCTAGGATTGTGCTCAAGGGAGGAAACAGCAAGTAGAGCTATGGATGACACATAGCCGTTTGTGTATCCCATTGCTAGCAGTATAACCATGAAAAGGGTATCGGAACCGATGATGGGAGAGACGGGGATGGCTGTCGCAGGTCGCTCGACATTGCAGAGAAGGATCAGCGGAACGAACAACGTCCGCAAAAGAGACATTGCTAGAATCTTCTTGGAGGACCAAACAATCAATCGAGGGTATGAGCAGGCATGTCGCCCAACAAAGTCGCCAACGTTGAAAGCCAAGAAGTGAACTGCGGTGAACAGCATGGGATGAATGTCTGAATTTACGGATTGCACGCGAACAGTGATCGCAGGATAGACCGCCTTCGCAAAGACTTGTATCAGCCGGAGAGTAAAACAGAAAGAGCATACTTACCAGAGTGACTGCGAACACATATGCGATGGAGAACATGAAAATGACGTTTTCTTCAAAGACTTTGCGAACGCGCGAACTGGATTTAGTGGTCGGGGCAATCCTAGAAGTATCCGCGACTAGGCCAGTGCGCTCATCTAAATCTCCAATTTCGCAACACGGTTCCAGGGTGTTCATGACAGATTTGTAGAAGGGCTGCCTCGTCAACCACACGTAGGCGACGAGTATGATGCAAAGGGCAATAGTGGAAACACCAAAGAATATCCGTGCAGCTATTTCTTCAGCCAGGTCATCTCTGGCATTGGCCTTCATTGAGCCGGGCTCTGGAGACGAACTCCAAAGTGAGATTAGCGAGCTGAAAACTTTTACAACACTGACAACAACCGCAATGGCGGCTTGTCCCGACAACACGGTTTGGAAGCACGATGCGCCAAGTAGCGATGCCCCAGCATATACGGCCGTGCATTGATAGCCACTCGCGGCTGCCAGAGCAGCAGCGTTGAAAAGAGAGAATGAGAAGAAGACTAGGGGTGTGCCTCGAATGAACGTGCTGAGACAAAGAGATGTAACAAAAAGGATCATAGCAATGATGGTCGCGAATATACGGCGAGATGGGGACGACTGCAACGACATAAAATTAGTGAGCCATCCCCTATCACGCGTACTCAGTGAGATCTACGAACCTGCTTCGAAGTGACTGTGGAGTAAAGCTGAAAAACTAAATTGGTCACAGTGTAGACGCTGGACATGTATGAACTGAAAGTCGAGTAGAAACCAGAACCAGCCATTCGGGATAAGAAGAACGACGTTCCATTGATCAGGGCTGAATCAGGTCATGAGTACCAACGGAACAGGCGTTGGTTTCGAGAAAGATCACCATTCCAAGGCAGCAAAATGGCGCAGCCAAGAAGGAAATATGTCCACCTGATCTGAGCCTCGGCAGGGAACCAATGGTCACTTGGCGGGTAATAATGGTCGTCTACCCCATTGGTATCGTGGATGTCATGGTTTGCCTGTTCCTCTGCGGATGACATTGTGCGGTATCTGACAGGAGAGCCTGTCATGCTGGTAGTCCGAGGTAGACACAGAGTACCGAAGCTTGACCGAATTGTGGCCCTCCTGCGGCCGTGACGGCACAGGTGAGACTAGTTTGGAGCACAGCTGATTGGCCCAGGTTGGCCGAGAAAGGTTAATAATCAGTATTATGCGTGGTCTCAATATCGCTGGCATATAAACGACAGGAGAACTCTATGAACGACTCTAGTTGCGCGGTTTTGCAGCAGGGATGACCTGGTTTGCAGACTCCTTCAGCACTAGCTGGGTCAGATTCTCCTTTTGCTTCTGCGCTTTCCTCTGCTTTCGTTTCGCTTTCCGCTCCAACTTCGCCTTGCGTTCCGCTGTCAACCACCGTCTCTTCTTTTCTGCTTTGCGCTCCTCCTCCGCCTTTTGTCTGAACTTGAACACACCCTCAGCACGCGCTACCCTCGCTGGGCGGCCATTCAAGTTCATGAGCTCTCGTTCGACAAACTGTTTGAGAAGTTCGGCTCTGCGAACCTTGGCTGCTTGCCAGCGCCGCTGTTTCTTGGCTCGACTGTGTGGGTTTGAAAGTTCCTTCACGACGTGGTGCTCCATTGGCGTTGACTCATCAAAAGACCTCGGCCGAGGGCTGAACAACGCGTTGATGTACGCGCTTTCGTCGGCTGGCCTGGATTTCTTGATGTCCGGAGATTGATAAGTAATCTTGAGGACTGCGTCTTTAGTGGTATCATAGAACGGATTGGCTGAACGGATCAAGCGTCACAACGAGTTCCAGTCTGTAGGTAACACAGCAACACACCTTCTGGTCGTTCGGGAAATTCGTGTTGTGGCCATGGTATTACCAGCGGGGCTCGGCTAGTTTTCTTGAAATACGCGGGCACTGTCGCGAGGGCAATACGCTTCCAGTCGAAACGACGAACTGCGGGCTGCCAATGAGGGTCCCTTACTCCAACTCGTCGTGCAAACACACTATAATCGTAATTTTTTTCTTAAACCACAAAGTAGGGAATAAGGAAACCACTCTTACTGGATTTCCTTCTCTCCTCCTTGGGGCCTCGTGATTTTATGGGTGCCCATGAAAAGCTGACATCTCGAATAATGAACAGTTCTGTTAACTGGGGCTTTATTGGGAGCTGCCTCCTGTTGCAATGGTCGGAAATGCATCATTTGGACCAAAGGTTATAACGGACGCACTTTGATATTACCCTTGAGGTATACCCGGTTGGAGAACCTGTTTATGCTCAAAACCTCGTGGAGTTTGCTGCCTTCACCACGAACGCGTATCTTGTCGCCAGGAATGACATTCCAGTATTTGATACGATCCTTGACAGGGACTGCTTTAACACCAGGGTCATAACGCGAACGTCTCTCTGACCAATGCTTCGGAACAGGGAGGAGATGTCGAAAATTCTTTGTCCATGGTATCCGAGTAGTGGCCTTGAGAACTTGTAAGCGTGATAATGACATGGCACAACCAAAGGGAGGACTCGGACAGGGCAAGCACTACACAACTCATTTTCGCTTACTAAGCACTTAGCGACAGTTCAGAAAACCTCTGGTTACTACCAAGTACATTATTACCCCGCCCCCGTGGGCACGGCCCTCGTCACAGTCCATACACCTGGAGTCGTACTAGATTCTTCCAACTCGAGCGTCTGAAATCAGGATGAATGATTTATCAGTACCAGTAGAAACAACCAAACTAACCTCGAGCAACATCCCGATGATATTGTCCACGTCTGATGGTGGCACACCCCCACATCCAGCACCGATAAGTCTCCTGTACTCAGCCATTCGTCCACCAGTTCCTGCTTCTGCCTGGAAAGCAGTCAACTGATCAAATAGCACCTTCCTCCGCTTGCGACGATGTCCTATTTCTTCCTTTGTTAATTCGCAAGTCGCCCTAACCAAATCTTGATTTTCCGGGAGATCAGCATATAGTCCAAGAAGATCCGTGATTTCTTCTTCCTGAGGCAGTGCTTTCCGTTTTCCCTTGCCTTTATCCTTGTCTCTGTCCTTCCCTGGTTCTGTTGATCCCTCGCCCTCGACGTCATGGTCCGTCCTGTAGGGAACAGTCGTGGGTGTAATCTTCAATTCACCATCCGCAGTATCCCTGATAGACTTTTCTCGGTTCTCTTCGTCCTTTATCCACTTCTCCCAGCCCAATCGGTGTCTTCTCCCCATCTTGTCCAACAACTGGCTTTCTAGCTCTGACAACAGCCCTTTTGCTACTTGCAACCCTTCCGCTTGTGTCCTGAGCTGATTGACTGCACGGTGGCTCTCGAGGATCTCTTGCTGGATGTTTTGCAAGAGTGCGTGGGCTTGATTCATGTCGCGTTCTTTGTCTTGAAGCTCGCGATCGAAGGATGTACCCAGACTGTCTAGCATGCCCGTCATTTCGTTGACGCATTTCGTTGATGCTTTCTGGCCGGCAACTGAATGGTGTAGTGGTAGACGCTCACCACCCGCGGGGATGGGAGGAGGAATGGTTTGCAAAGGAAACGCAGCTTGTGCATTACGAAAAGACATTGCCGAAATTCGGGAAATTGGACCTGGAGACGACCGAAAACGCTCATCCTCGAGGATATAATCTTCAGTGCTCTTTCCGTCACGGTTCACGAGCTTGGGGTCTGCCCCATGATCGATGAGTAATTTGACGAGACGCTTGCTTCGGCACCGAGCAGCCATTGTCAGTGCGGTCTCGCCATCTTCGTCTTGGAAGTTGATGACATCTGCCAACTCCTTTGGATAGTCGGCCAAGCGATTGAGCATCGTCTCCAAGTAGTAACGCGCTGCGTGTGTCTTGCCCTTGGACATGGCGACATCAACGATGTGATGAAAGACGGTCCGATTGTAATTGTCGATGTTGAGAGTGGAACGATGAAGGAGCTCGTACAGCTCTGGGAATTTTCGTACATCGTAGTTGTTTGCAAACATGACGCTGCGCATCAGTGCGGTCTGGCCAGCCTTGTTCACCTTGAAGATATCAGCCCCCGCGGTAAGGAGTAGTTTAACGATGCGGAGCCGACCCATCGCTGAGGCCCAATGCAACGCAGTGTGTCCGTCATCATCAATGGCCATATCCGCGTCGAAATCGGGGGGAGGTGAGATGAGAACTTGAGGAACTTGATTGGTGTCCGAAATGAAGTATTCGAGAATTTGGTCGCTGTAAGCGCGCGGATCATCGATACCATTGGGCTGTGTGGCGATCTCATCTTCTGAAGCATCACCAGGACGCTCGTTGGGGTTACGTCTGGAGGGTTTACGTCGTATACCGTGCCTGCGATCATCTGACGCGTCTAATTGATCATATGCGTCAGCAATGGGGGAAGGGGTGCGTGAGCTTGATGATCCGCGTGATGGAGATGATGTCATAGAGCCGTCCTCTGAACCGGGTTCGGAAAATATTTCCTGCTCCGAGTCTTGCTCGATATCAGTATGACGGCGAGAACGGGTACCAATGAGAGCAGGACCTGGCTCGACGACAGTGGCTGCAGCCCGACGGGGAGGTCGTGCAACCGAAGCGGAGGATACCAAATGTTTCGGGGCGAGCGGAGGGCTTTTCGCGGCAGGCTGGAACTCGATAATGGGGCGAAGAGCGGTGTCACAATTGTATTGCTTCGCGAGAGCGAGTCCTCGTTCGAGAGGTATCCATGTCCCTGTGAAATGATGGGTTCGCTGTTGAGGGCGGACGGGTGAAGGAAAGGAAACTGACCCTGGTACTTTCCATAACCACCTTGAACCTTCTCGTGTTCGCCCTTCTGGACTTCTCGTTCGAGGACTCGAGTGCGCTGAGGTTTGTCGAACCCAGCGACTTTGAGTATTTGTGTCGCGTTGAGCCAAGAATCTGAGCGCCGTCGCATTACTGCGACGCCTTTGCACATCCTACACGCGTCAGAGCGATGAGGACGTGGCGGGTGTGATGGGAGTGGAATATGACGAACATTTCGTACACGGGTATCCCGCTGTAGGTCGCCTAGAGAAAGAAAGTGTGAGGGAAGAAGGAGAAAGAATGAAGCCTTGGGACCGACCTTGAATATTTGATTGTCGGGCATCTTTGTATTGTACAAGGGGGGCTATGTATGAGCTGGGAGCGGCGCTGTCCTGTCTCACCGTACGCGTGCTTTCAACAATGACAAACAACGCGATCACCCGAAACCCCTGTCACTGTACGCTTTGCTCTCAACCATCCCTGTACAACGTGTGCCATCTATATATCATGACTCTGCAGCTGGGTCCCAGCTGACGAATTGCAACTGAGCAAACCTCGTGAAGAACATGACACAGCCATGTGTTCGTCCACCCCGTGCCCTGTGCCAACTCCACGCTGCTCATGTCCCGAAGACCCTTTCTACGGATCCCCCTCGTGGACGCCTCGTCTTTGTCGTCGTCGTCCGCTCGTTCTGGAGCATCTATCTAATGGTCTCGTCGCTGGGTGCGCGCGTCTGCGTCGTCGATGGACCCCGAACCCTAGTTTGTGGTTTATTTTGACAGAACGCGACGGTCAGGTGACCTGTTTCCTTTCCAAGCGTATTCCCTACCTCGAGGCACGTTGCCACCGCTCTTTATTGTCGCGCTCCCTTCAAACACGCTCCACTTCCTTTCCTTCTCCCTACCATCCCCCTATATTCGTTACGTCGCTAACCAGGATCGTACGTCCCCATGGCCCCAAAGTGCGAGCCATTATGTCACTTTGGAGACAGGTAAGCACCCACCCCCAGTCCCCGTACTCTCCCTCACATCGTCACCAGGCTCTACTTCACCACTTTCCCCCATCCTCCCCCAAGTCCACACGTTCTCAACAACCAGTCCGTCGATCCATCCAGCAACCCCCGTGTGCGCGCTAGGCCAAGAGGTGGCCCATCCGCATCTCCCGACGATGATGCCACCTACTACTACTTCACGATCGATGACCAGCTACTCTATCTCTCCTTCTTCCAGGATTGGGGCCCGCTCAATCTCGCAATGGTTTACAAGGCCTGCATTCTTATCCACGAACTACTCGAAGTGCGTGCAGCTTCCCCACCAAACAGCCGCACCCCACTCATTTCTTCCTGTTAGGACAAGGACCTCCAATCGCACCGCCTTGTTTTGTATTCTTCCGATGACCCGCGGCGGAAAGCGAATGCGGCCCTTTTGATCTCACTCTATGTCGTTCGTATTCTATCTACCCTGAATTCTTCACACTCTTCACACTCTTCCCAGATGATCGTACAGCGTCGCGCGCCGTGGGAAGCCTTCCATCCGATAGCTGAGATCGAATTCATGCCCTTCCGTGACGCTGGACGTGGTCCTTCCGATTTCAATCTCAGCATCCAGGACTGTCTCTGGGGTATGTGGAAGGCGATGCAGAATGGCCTGTGCGATATGAATGAGTTCAGTGTCGAAGAATACGAGTTCTACGAGAAAGTCGAGAATGGGGACTGGAACTGGTTAACGCCCAACTTCATTGCATTCGCATCGCCCGTAGACTCCGCGTGGATCAAGATTCAGAAAGAAGCAAAGCAAGCTGCCACTTCAGACCCCTCCTCTCCAGCTCGTCCCGGAACGGCAAGTCCCACTCGTTCGCCCGCAGCTAATCTCGCCCTCCAGCGCAAGCTACCCACTCCATTTTGCAACTGCCTCGATTACTTTGAGAAGCGCGGTGTAAAGCTCGTCGTACGTCTCAATACCGAGCTGTACGATAAGCAACTGTTTCTCGACCGTGGCATCAACCATCGAGACCTTTATTTCGATGATGGAACGAACCCAACAGACGAAATCGTGCGGACATTTATCGATCTATCGGATGCTATAGTTGAAAGTGGAGGAGTGATTGCTGTTCATGTGCGCCATTTTCTTCGATCTCCTCGTCATCGCTTGGCGGGTATATGGTGATTTATTCTCTATCAGTGCAAAGCAGGTCTTGGACGCACTGGCACTTTGATCGGGGCCTATCTCGTCTGGAAATATGGGTTTACTGCCGCCGAGGCCATTGCTTTCATGCGTATCGTTCGGCCCGGAAGCGTGGTGGGTCCACAACAACAATACATGTACCTCAAGCAATTGGAATGGGCAAAGTGGGCAGCGATCGATGAAATGAGACGATCGCAAGCAGCGGCTTCCACGGCTGCGGTACCCGTTGTGACACCAGTCACCCCGCCTGCGGAACGAGATGAAGAAATGGGTGAGAGTTCGAGAGTGGTGACGCCGCCCGTCAACAGTGCTCCTTCTATACCTTTACCTCCTGTTACCCCCAGCCGGCATGTAGCTGCGGCTGCAGCCAAAGCGCATGCAGTTGCCCCTCCAGGGCAACCGAGGAAGACACCGATGGCAAAGCGGGTCGCAGTGGACTCTGATGACGAAAATGGGGAGGAGGCAGACACTTTACCGGCCCTGGGTGTAGCACCACCTGTTACGCGACAACGTGTCAAGACGGCCACGCGACAAACGGGAGCCAGAGGAACGGCGTCGGAACAGCGGCCTACGCGCGTGCTGCGGTCTGCGGTTGCCACTAACCAACGAAAACCCCCTTCCACCACCATAAACGCTGCGACCAAGGCGTCCGCGCAGCCTCCAAACAAGATACCAAGACTGGCGACTGGGACGACTACTCGGGCCACTGCAGCCAGAGTTGGTGCACCCTCATCGCGGAGAGTCCCCCAACCTCCACCGTCACCGACCCCATCGAGACTACCAACTTTAGCAAAGCGGAACAATGCCACCAATACCCTGGCGGAGATTGCGGCAGGAACGAAGTCGAAACCCTCTTCAGATGCTTGGATGACGACTGGTGCATCCGCAGTGGTCGTTCCCGCATCTAAAGCCACCCAACGACCCGGCCCACGTCCGGTAAGACGGAGGAGGAGTAGCTTTAGTGCCGCTGACGTCGTAGCATAACGGTCGTAGCATGTCTTGCTTTCTTTGGTTCATTGCATACTTTGGTGGTCCACTGGTCGTTTTCAATCTGACACTTGATAGCGCTTCGTTTCGTTTCACTGTCGGTATTTATCATGATCTCCTACTCTTCCAGCATTGTAAAGGTTCAGCATGTCGCATCCGCACCTCACGCCCACACAGCCTTTGTTTGTGTATATCACCCATTCAATGATTGGAGTATGGAGCATGACTTGCGTGACGATTTCATATTCCAGTTGGCTGCAGCTATC